>JAKSZP010006830.1:0-123042 GCA_022478985.1 Massospora cicadina | reverse complement strand
AAAGAAACCAGGCTTTTCTCAGATAATGTCAGTGAAACTGGAGCACAGGAGGTCGCTGAAGGGAAAGACACAGGCCAAAGGTGATACAACAAGGCTAAGTGACCCAACAAGATGAAGAGATGTCCTAAAAGGTCAGTAATGTGTTTCCATATAATTTTTGGAGCAAAACTCACACCAAACTGGCCACAACTATCAGGGACAAGAGGCCCTGGGAGCTGGGAAGAGTGGCGTAAAATCCAAGGCTAAGTCCAAAGAAATATGAGGAGGCGGAGCCAGCGGAATAGGTGACAGAGTGGGTGGAGGGCTCATGTACAGCAGGGGGTGCAAACCAGAGTGGAAAACGAACTCCAGCCATCACAGATCTTTGGAGAGGTATATTTTCTTTGTTGAAGGAAACAAAAACTATACAGAAAACTGGCCCAAAATATTTAGACTTTATTAAGGTGATCAGAATATCTGAGATAAGAAAAGCCTTTCTCATCTTGGGACTTAATTTTTAGGGGGTTGCTTCACAAAGATTCCAGTGGACATTGGAATCTGCTATGAGCTACAAATTTGTTGTTTTTCAACAAAAATCAAATCCTCTGAATTTGGCCAGATTTTGTACCTCATATCTTATGATTTTCTGGGTGTTAAGTTCAATTCTCGCCTAAGTTTTTGCCTCAAATAAGCCGTTTTCCTCAGCCCTGGCTGGAAAAGCCAAAACCCATTTTTTGTCAATGACCTTAGATAGGTCGTCGGTGACCCTTAGGGGTTCTGGTCTCTGACCCAAGGGCTTTTTGGACCTGGCTTTAGAAGGGCGGTTAATTCCAGGAAATATGTCACTAGCTGTGACAATTTTCAATTAAATACTATTTTCCATTATATATTTTTAATAAAAAAATTTAAGTTTTGTATGTAAAAACTGGTTTACAGAGCATCATGAATTATGGTTTTATTCTATATAACTTTGTTTAATCCAAGAACATTTCCTTATTACTTTAGTATCAATACCATTTATTAATAAAACCATAAAAGTTTTGATAAATTAATGTACTTTAGCATCTGTCTTTAAAAAATAGATATTGTCTATAGTAGATTATGTTTTATGCATGAACATATTCAAAGCATAAGTTTGAATATGTTCATGCATACTCCAAATCTCATATCAATTTGTTTATATATGAATTAATTAGTTATAAATAAAAATTTACTCATTAATTTTATAACTACATATTCTTAAGCTTACAAATTAATATGTATAAGAAAGTTAAAATTTTTGAAAAGGGAGTATACATAAGTAAAAAATTAAACCAACTTGTTAATGAGCTTATGTAGTTTACTAGTAATGTAAAAATCTTGAGAATACATGTAATATATCTTAAGTATTAATGCTATAAGCTCTGTTACTATATTTGTATCATTAATCTTTCCTATATAAACTTTGATAGTTTTTTAGGTAGAATCAATTGGCAGATAATTTTTGCAGTTTTTAAATTATTTAATTTAATTTTATTCAAGGTGAGCTGACCTGAGTATGATACCACACTGATTAAGGATGAAGGGGACTTGTATTAATGGGAAAGAAGGATAAACCCCAGAAAACCTTCATGCGCGGCATATGATTGGCCAGGAACTCCATGGACCACCTTGCTAATTGCTACCTCAGTTTGGGGCATTGGTGCACAACGCCAACACAGTCATAGTCATCACCTTACCCAAAGTTCCTGTACTGTAAGCAAAATTGTGAGGCAGTGGTAGAGGGTTTTCAGTTTTAAATTATGGATACACCATCTATCTTAAATGTTCATTATTAAAGTCTTTGCATGTCAGCTTTATCTATAGTCTATGATAATAAATAAGTAATTCATGTTATATTTTTTTCTATAAGATTATGAGATGGCTCTCAAAGTTGTACTAAATTATATCCTTTTTTTACCAAATAAGTCTAATTATTTAGTAAAAAGTTCTACCTCAAATAGATATATAAATGATTATATCCCATTTATAACTATAAGATAGGAAAGGCTATATGTAATTTAAAATCTGAGGTGAAAAATATTATTGTTAGTAAAGTAAAATTACAGTATTAAGTTCAATAAATGGAACTCAGTTCTTTAGTTTTAATTATATCTGGACCTTTTTTTGTTTAAAAGGATCAGATATATATATATATATTACATACTTCAGCCTGGAAACCTAAACCTGATATTCAGAGTTATAATTAATAGTGTATCTCAGAATGTACTTAATGATCCAACTAACTATACATAACAGATCTTTTAATGAATTTAATAAAATAAAAGTTCTTATTTATAAATATAAAATGATTTAATTATAATCATTTTATGCTTCTACCAACCTGAAATATAATTTATGATTTTCGCCCTTTATATACAATTTTTGAGCCAGACCATTTACACATATAAATAGAAACTAATTTAGTTTGCCATAACTATTATATTTCTAAATAACTTAAAAAGAAGTCTCAAAATCCAAAGGGGAAGTTTTTTAAAGAAAAGTGAGCCCCGTCTGGTATTCAAGTCAATATATCTTTATTCCAAAATTTGGAAGTTTAATTCTCTGGTTGGTAAACCTCATGAAGATATAGAATATCTAAGCTGGGTCAAGTGTAATTCAATTACAATATGTCATATTTCTATTTTTCAGGGTTTGCCCTTTTATTTAGATAAATTAAAAGACTACTTGTAAGATAGCTACCTTTGCCTAAATATATATGATACATAAGAAAAGCCAAGAATCATAAAAAACCCAAAATTTGCTTTTGACATAAGGACTAATTCCTATAAGTCTATATAAGATGGTAGAACTCTTTTTTCATTATCTAAGAAATATATCTGAGTTATAAAGCAGTACACTCCTTAGGTTGATTTTTTTGCATCAACTTTATATTTTCATGCAGAAAAAGTGTAATATTATATTGCCAGTTATATTTAATACAATTTTCTTAATATCTTAGGCTATATATTATCTTATTTTATCATTCCCAATTTTAGGTACAATAGTCTAAAATGTGAGGGCATATAGCCTTCCTCAACCTTTCTCATTAACTAAAAAATCATTATTCTCATTATGCATAAAACTATCTTTTTTTAGTACTAGATGGTCCCAACCTGAGGGGGGGATTCATCGATGTTAAAACTATCTTTTTAATTTATAAAAGACTCAAATAAGCTCTAAGAAATATGTTAAACAATATCTTCAGCTAGCTCATCTACAATACTCAAGATTTATAAAAATAATATTCTTATATTCTATTTTATATCATATAATAGTTAACAAGTAGTTTGTTATTTATGTAGATAATTTTTAGACTAGTTTTAGTGAGAGATCTTACTTAGATTCAAGAGTCCTAATGTAGATCATATACTACAGTTGAGTAGACTTTAGGTAATTGTGTATAATATTTATATAAGTCATTACCTTATTGATGATAGGAATAGGAGATTATCTATTATCACTAATTCATAGTAATTAAGTTAGTAACCTAATCCTCTGCTTTACAAAAATTGTAAGGTTCCTAGCCGCAGCTATCAGCCTTGATTAACCTTACACTTCTTCAGGATCATAAAGGGCTTAGACCCACATACCTTGCCACTACCAAAGTTGGATGAACTGTGACGCACCCTAGATGAGCGTTGGGTGGCTGCCACCTCTACTTGTATAAATTTTTCACCTCACATGAAGGTGTTAATCCCAAAAAACAACCATTTTATATGAATTAGCTGAGTCATATGTGCTTAAAATAAAGCGGATTTGCGCTGAGTAAGAGATATATATTAACAAATAGGACATGCATAGTCCTCACTAAAACAAGAGGTACAACCAGGGGCCTTTTCAGTTGTATAATTTTTAATAATTAAGGCTACAAAATTAAAAGCGTGTAGTTTTTATTGCTATCATCAGTTTAAATTAATTCAACTCAAGTGTTGATTGAGCTAAGAAACTTAGACAATACCAAAGTAAGATTTAACGTTCAAACTATAAGAAAACCCATATAGAATATTTTTGGTAATTTTAAATTTAAATAAAGGCTCATTAGATCTGATTAGTATTATTTTGTCAAAAAAATTAATCAACACATAGACCTATGATGATACAATTTGAGAATAACATTAGATTAATCATAAAATAAAAGCCTCTAAGCCCATCTTCCCATACTGCAACTATAAATCTAGCATCCTGTTAATAGTAAGATTTTGGTTTGGGTTTTTATTTTCCTTAATTTTTAGCCAAATTTTTTTTGCTTTGTCCATTTAAAAACAATCTTCTGTAATAATAAAATGAGGCCTATGGAGGGGCTTTAACCATTATTTAATAACTTAGTGCTTATAATGGCCAAAATGTGTTCTGTGTAGGATGCCACAAGGGTTAGCTCACAAAAAAAGTAAAAAGTTCACCAGGTACACTAGATACCACAAAGCTTAAAGCAGTACCCTACCATTGAATTTCATTAATTACAACAGAAGTGAAATTGTCTTTTAGTTTATAACTGCTATCATAAGTGCTAAGACATCCTAGTTTAATCTTAATTTTCTCTTATTACATCATTATCCTAACATTTTTGTCTAAATTTGATTTATACTTTGATTACTATAATGTACAAGGTGACCAATAAAAAAGGGCTTAAAAAGTCATAAATTATTAATTTTTATTTTTAGAATTTTTTATTTCTCTATTTGTAGGCTATAAAGCATCCCTTAGAGATTAAAATGGCTTCCTATAGTGTCCAACATAAGCAATTCCCATTGAGTTTTATATTTTAATGAAGTATTAATTGATAAAACCTAAATAAAACACTGGCAGCATTTTATGCTAGAGTATCTCCTACTAATAACTTATCTTTGAACCTAATTTCACATCATGAAAGAACTTGATCAGTTTGGCAATTTTTCTTGTAAGAGGTTCTAATCTTACTTTGTGCACTGATGCAGAAAAAGAAGGTTTATGACAGAGTACACTTGAGGATCCATCTGCCTCTATCCACTGTCACTCTTCTCAATCAGGCACCACCATAATATTGATGTAAGGCCTCAGGGGCTAGCTATCAAGCTGGACAGGGGTGTACACCCCTATAGAACAAAAAAGGATTCAAGTCCCAAGGCCTTCTCTCTCACCTATATCTCTGACCTAGGGTATAACTTAGATGAGAGATGAGTGGCTGCTGCCCCACCCTATTTGCCACATGCCCCTCTCACCCTTACCTCCCAACCTAAAGCTATTTTAGTATCAAAATCTGCAAGTTTTATTTTATTCAAGGTGGGCTGACCTGGGGACTATACTGCACCAATTAAGGGGAAATCAAATGAATGGGATAGGAGAATAAAATCTGGAAAACCTCCATGCACAGCATATGATAGGCCAAGAACTCCATGGACTGCCTTTGCTATTTGCTATCTCAGTTTGGGGCATTGGTGTGCAACACCAACATGGTCATAGTCATCTCCTACCCAAAGTTCCAAAATCTGCAAGTTTTTATTTGAGAAAAATTAAGCAGCTTTGTGAAAATTTTAAGAGGATTTAGAATACCTACTACAGTCCACATTTCCTGCATAAACTGGTGGTGCAACCTGAAATTAATCTGAAAGGGGAAGACTTACCTGGAAAGCAAAATTTGAGCAAAAAGTTGAGGAAAAGAGGGCGAAAACAGGTTTTGAACTTGTCTCTCCAGTCCAAAATCAAAAATGTGAATTTGGACCATCGGAATTCGAGAATGGCCCGAGCATAGCTTAGAAACTTCGGGTGATACCATGAAGGTAAAATTAAGGATCGAATCCATTAATTAACGAATTCGAAAAATGGAACTGGTCCCTTATCACATTCAGCTTAGTAGCTGTTTCCTTTCTTTCCACCATATAACCCAACACCCTGCTAATAGTATGATATTGGGTTATCTTCTTTTATTAAATCCATTTCATTTTTGAAAAAAATGAAGGACTTTATTTTAATTGCTCCTCGATCATAAGATGATTACGTAGGGAGAAAAGAGGATGGGATACCATTGGAAGTAGAGGTTGAGGATAAAGATATCGAGACTGATGAACTCAAGCCTGGTTTAAATGCACTTGATTTAGCTCTTTCAATTTTCAGTTGCATCTTCGCAAACTGCTTTAAAATGTTTCACAAATCGCCAGTTTTAAAGCCGTTGAACAGAGAAAACTCCATATTAAGCTTAGCATGGCTACTTTTGAACATTACAACTTTATCCTCGTGGTCCTTGACCACTAAGACCTATTCATCATATACTCAGGGATCCAGAAGTTTTTGCCTTAGAGGTCTCTGATTCGAGGATTTTGGTTATAGAAGCAACAATAGATCCAATAAGTCCAAAACTCAACTTTACACTTTATTGTAGTTTCAAGAATCATGTCAACAATCGTACCGTGACCCACTATAGGTCGCTGGACCAAATTTCCTGGCTCCATGATGTGCTTCACAGAGAAACCTCCTTCATTGCTTTAGGGCTCCCACGATTTTTGTTGGAAAACCAGATTTGCATTAGGACCGAAGCGGTCGCTTTGGAAAATCTGCTTGTAGACAAGCGGTTTCAAGTTGAACGTTATTTTACTCGAATGTTAGCTAGAGAAGATATTTGCGCACTCAAACCTTAGAAAGTTTTATGATGACAATATAGAGCAATATCTTATCACCCCAATCGACCAAGGCATTTTTGAACGAATAAAATGGTTTTCGCTTCTTTTTTCGCAAGCAATCAAAGATGAGTTACGGCCTTTTCCACGTATCAAAGCGGAGGCGACATTAGATGACAATACTCTTTTAAGAATAGATGAATTTCAGCAAAAGTGACACCTCATCCGCTCTGTCGAATCGTCTTTTGTTGCTTCTCATCAGGAGTTATACTGCTTCAAATCTCTCATGAAAGCTTGGGACTTAACCTAAGCTGTTTGGGGGCTTTTTATTAGGCGCCTTACACTCAAGGCATCGGTTGGTGCCCTTAGCCAAGGGTGAGAACAGGTATAAATTCAAGAGGTTTGATGCTCAGCTTGAAATGCTGGCAACTCTATTCGATGACCTCAATTCTATCTCTTATCATCTGGGCCAAGCCGAGGCCAATAATTTGGCTCGGTGTTTGAAGAGTATATCGAAATGGTTGCTGCTCTCAAGGAATGTTTAATAACTATGAAGATCGATGTTCAGTGCATCTCAAGCAAAATCAGGACAGCTTGGACCACGAAGATAAAGTTGCAATGTTCAAAAGTAGCCATGCTAAGCTTAATAGGGAGTTTTCTCTGTTTAACAGCTTTAAAACTGGCGATTTGAGAAACGTCTTAAAGCATTTTGCGAAGATGCAACTGAAAATTGAAAGAGCTAAATCAAGTGCATTTAAACCAGGCTTGAGTTCATCAGTCTCGATATCTTTATCCTCAACCTCTACTTCCAATGGTATCCCATCCTCTTTTCTCCCTACGTAATCATCTTATGATCGAGGAGCAATTAAAATAAAGTCCTTCATTTTTTTCAAAAATGAAATGGATTTAATAAAAGAAGATAACCCAATATCATACTATTAGCAGGGTGTTGGGTTATATGGTGGAAAGAAAGGAAACAGCTACTAAGCTGAATGTGATAAGGGACCAGTTCCATTTTTCGAATTCGTTAATTAATGGATTCGATCCTTAATTTTACCTTCATGGCATCACCCGAAGTTTCTAAGCTATGCTCGGGCCATTCTCGAATTCCGATGGTCCAAATTCACATTTTTGATTTTGGACTGGAGAGACAAGTTCAAAACCTGTTTTCGCCCTCTTTTCCTCAACTTTTTGCTCAAATTTTGCTTTCCAGGTAAGTCTTCCCCTTTCAGATTAATTTCAGGTTGCACCACCAGTTGGTTGCAGGGAATGGGGACTGTGGTGGGGGCTTCTAGATCCTCCTGAAACCTTCACAAAGCTTCTTAATTTTTCTCAAATAAAAACTTGCAGATTTTGATACTAGGGTAGGTTTAGGTTGGGGGTAAGGGTGGGAAGGGCATGTGACAAACAGGGCAGGGAAGCAGCCACCCATCTCTTATCTAGAGTATGCCCTAGGTCAGAGATTTTAGTGAAAGGGAAGCCTTGGGATTTGAACCCATTTTGGTTCTAAAGGGATGTACATCCTTGTCCAGCTTGATGGCTGGCCCCTGTTAGAATTTAGGCTTTAGAGTGCTTTGTTAGAATTTTAACCAGATATATTCCTCCAATGATCAATTATTATTTTGATGAAATGGCCAATCATGGCGGAATAGCTAATTAACTGAATTTCATGGTTATTTGGGTGATTGTTTAGTAGTTACTCCCCAATGTGGGTTGAGCCAAATCTAGTATTCCACTAGTTTGGAAGTTAGGGTTGGTCAGGGACAATCAATGATCCCAAATTAATATATGATCACCAGTGACTAGTAGCTGAGGATGATCTTGTTGTATTAATCACTGTATGACTTTAAAAGCTGATGGTTCTAAGTTAGAGGCAGCTGAGGTTGTTTCTGGCATCTCATATAATAATTGACAATTTCCTGAGGAAGATGATACCCCAAACAATTGAATTCAAAAAGCGAAATATGTTATTGGCAAGAAGCAGAGAATCCCAGGTTACCCAGAAAAACAAAGATGTTTCTAGCGCATTATTACTAAGTTGAAACTAAATTTAATTATAATTATTATAATGATTTAGATGGCTCACAGGTGACTGAAGGCTGAGGATGAAGTTGAAACTAATATTTGGACATCAGGAAGGATGGGGCAAGAGGGTCAAAACCATGGAAGAGAAAAATCAGCAATAGGAAGAGAGAGTGGTTGGCTGGAAGAACCAGTGATGAACCAATAGGTTGGCAATGAGCGCAGTAGCCCTTTTATACATATAAATACCTGGTGCTTCCCTCTCAATAAAGATCTCCCTTTGCATAATCTCCCTTTTATACAAGTTTATGTTTATTTTTGTTGGTTGGGGTTTAGGCTGGGGATCCCTGAATGACGTGGATGACACACCAAAGGGTCATCCAGCGCTGCTAGCCCTGACGCTTAAGGCAAAACAGCAAGGGTCATCCAGTCTTTATACTGGTTGGCCTGCCAACCAGAAGAGCTCACTGTCACCAGAAAGCAATTTTATGACAGTGGTGCTCACTACATGGGTTCTTCTGGCTGGTGCTGGAGTAGCTGAAAGGTTGGTGAGGGGGTGGTGGTGATGTGCCAACAGTTTTGATGGGGAGGGGAAGAGAACACTGGCGTGACCCAAACAAGAGGTTAGTGTAAGTCTGGGGGAGTGACCCCTCTGCCTATATTGGGCAGTATTCCCATTCCCCACTAAGAAGGGTCTTAAGAGGGCAGCTGTCCCTCTCATCATGCAGGGTAATCTCACCCATGTGGTAGATGAGCGCTGGGTAACAGTCATCTCTCTTAAGATTCCATCACCGGTACCCACAATTTCTTCTGCCAAATTAGTATGGCAAATTGGAGAAATTTGCGTTGAATATCAAGAAAACCTACACTCACAGCAACAAGGCCCAATGGGCGGGCACATTCAGGTAATGGAGTAACAGGGGTCAAATCCTCAGTCACATTTTCCAGTAGCATCGAGCCACTGATAAATGAGGTTGTTAGTTTGAAAACAGCTTCTAAACTATTGGAATCAGAGCCCAAGGGGCGTGTAAAATTTAAATTTATTTGAGATGTGCCAACCGGGTGATGGATAGTACCAAAAATCAAAACAAAATAAAAGAACCCAATTGAAAGAATGAATGGGAAGATAAAGCAATAAATTTCAACCAGGTGGAGTGAGGAAACTGCTACCCACCATGGCAGAGGGTGAGGGGGGATCAGGCGGGTTTTCTGCAGACATATCCGCCCTGACAATGTCATTATGATTGAAGAAACTGACTAAAGCGGATAGCCAGGGCGTTGTGGCATCAGCTTAGTGTGGGTGGATGGCAGTGTATAATAAGTTTGCTTCCTCTTCATCTAGAGCAGCACGGTAGAAGGCTTCAACGAATTCCACTAAGTGATGCTCAGCTTGAATGCGGGCATTGTGGAGCTGGGCAAAATTGGAGATACTTTGGTAGGTGATTTTAGCAGATGAGTTAGATTCCACTAGTTTAGCAACATGAATGACAGCAGTTTCAGCATCATAAAACAATTTTGAGATATTGATGCAGGCTGATTTGGGGAAATCAGGGGGAGAGTATAGTGTGGGCAACCTTAGTTGGTATTGAGCCACTGATTGGGCCTCTGCTTTGCGTAGGTGTGGGCAATGGGGGGAGGCCATCACTGTGAAGGCGAGCTGGTGGTCACTTTGGTAGGGGGTGGCATTGGGTTTAGGAGTGAAACATTTGGGGGATGGGGTATCATCAAATCAGAAATGAAGAATTCGGCCTGACCATAATCAAATTGGCTGAGAGGTTAGCCGGAGTCCTCACTCATGATAACGTAACCTGAGTCATTCAATTTCGGCCAATAGGTCCCATGAATTTTGGTTTAATAGACTAGTGGATGAATTTGGGTGGGTAGGAGTCAAATGAGCTGCTTGGGTACAAAGGGTGGTCCAAGCCTGACTCTTATTGGCAGGGGTAGAATTGAGTGGGCTAATGTGGGTAGTTGATTTGGTGGGGGCCAATTTCCCACTTTGGCCATTGATTGGGATCATTAAGTGAGAGGGGGCAGAAAATTTCCCCATTTGGAACCCACTGAATAGGGCTCCAAAGCCGCATCAGAGGAAGTGGCTTGGGGTAGGATTTTTTTGAATGGTTGAGCCCAAAGCAGAGGGGACAAATTTGGTGCCCATTATCAATATGAGCCCAAAAGAAATGCTCAGGCGCTGCTGCAATATGAGCATGGGGGGATCTGGTGGCTATGGCAGGGTGGTGTGGGATTATGATGGCTGTTGCACGAGGGGCGGCAAGGATCTATGCACCAGAGGGAACAGCGAAGATGAGGTTGGGCTGGGTGCCATAAGCCATAAGCACCGCCATCAGCTAAACATACAAAAGTTGGGGTAGAAGATGGGAAGGGAGAGACGCAAATGACACCACCAGTGTGGTGTCAGAAGGGAAGCTGAATACAGGTAGTAGGGATAAAAGTGTTTTTGTAAATAAGTGGAGTCAAAGCTGCTGCTGCAGCGTCCTCCTCCATCTGGAAGCCTATATCAAAATAGCCCTTAAAAGGGCGGAAATCTATAAACCAGCTGGTGCAAAGGCAGCAGTGGCAAGCTCAATGATTGCTTTGTCAGCATATGGGAATAACTGTCCATAACTGACATGGAGGCAAAAGTGAATGTTGGACTGAGGAAGGGCGAGAGGGTGAGGGCGATATGGATGGATGCGCGCTAGGAGGGAACGCAAAGTCCAGTGGTGGGACAAATTGGCCAGGAGTTTGGTGGACTATTTGAGCCCATTTGCACACGTTTCCCTACAGGGAAGAAAATGCTAGGGGTGGAGAACCGCTGCCCCACACTGGGGTGGCAGACAGCGAATCTGAGGACATCAATCAGGAAGCAGTCATGGCCAGACTGTGGTGGATAAGATAAACTTGTTTTACTTTTTATTAGAATTTACTCAAAAGTGAGATCGAGTGGAAAGAAAAAAATTTGCCTAAGGGGTATGTACCTACCAAAAATGTGTTCAGGATCGAATCCCCAACAAAACTCACCAATGGAATTGGGTCATTGAAAAATGTTGTTGTCAATTTAAAATCTGCTTTTAAAACTTCAGAAACAACGCCCCACGGGCTTATACTTACTAAGACAAGTATGCTTGATGTCAAATCTGTGGAAAAATTTACCAATGGTGTTGGGTCATTATTGAAAGTTGTTGTCAACTTGTAACCCTCCCTTCTCATATCAGGATCATTGCTTGAAGAGTCCAGCTTGGCCAAACGGATGCCAAAGCAACCATGTGCAGGTTGGTTGGGTATCCCAGACCATTCCTGATCTTTTGGGACTTCCCCTATATGGGGTGGCTCTGGGAGGTTCCTGTTGCACATTAGGTGAGATGCCATCATGCTAACCATCGAAAAAATGATAAAACTGCAATTCAGGCGTCTGAGGCCAAATCTAGTAGTGACTCAGCCCACCGCTGACTCTTTTGATGTCAATTCCAATTAGGTTCAATCTTATTTCCCCCCACTCAAAGTTCACAGGTTAGGTCAAATTTTGAGGGCCTCAATCTCGAGCTTTTATAAGCTATTCCCTATATCCAATCACCTATTTAATCAGTCATGGCACACTGATGAAATTGACAGTTGATTTTTTTTCTTCCATTTTTAATAAAAATCCCGTTTCCCAATTTCAGTTCTTATTATGTTTTAAATCTAAACAACCCTTCACAACTCAACTATTCAACAACCCACGGGCCCCAAGCCCATGTTTACCTGTTTGTAACTATGTTTCTATACACTACTATGGCTTATGGGAACATAGTGGCAAAATTCCTTCCCATACTCACAACAGTCATGCAAGAAGCAGTGTACTGGAATTTGGGCTTGTCATTTGGGTGCTTCGTCACTTAAACTGGCAGGCAGATCTAAAATTACTTGCTGTCTTAATGAAATAATCAACCGTCCATTATTTTTAACCATTTCCACCCTTCTTGTTGAGATGGGCGCATCAGTGGCCATTTTCTTTCAAATAAATAAGGTTTTAAAGAAGCTCTACTTTGAACGCAATAGCCCAGTTTATCCCATATTCACTCAGCACATCCTCCAAAATAGGGTTTTCATGCTAGGAACTGCCAAGGCTGCATTGGTGTCAAATCCCAGCTCCAAAATCAGTATCCAAATTAATTCCAAAAGTTGTTGCGGCCCCCATGCCATTTTCAGTATATTCTGGCATTCCGCCTTATGAAATATCTGCCCCAGTTGCGGACCTTATGTTTTCCCCCAATCCTATTGTAATCTCTTCCTTATCTATAGATTCTTCTATAGCTGCCAATAATGAGAACTCCGCCTACTTTATATCACCAATGAAAATTAGTATTGGGTCACACCAGGTGTTTTTTGAGGCCTTGGTTGACACTGGTGCAGCAGGTAATTTTATGAGCGTAAAGTTGGATCAACAGCTGGATATTGACCTGGACTTGGGTCCTATGGTGATAGTTGCTTCGTCGGCCTCCCAGCTCTCATACAAAGTACAACGCCCAGTATCTTTCTCAGTCTACCAGTTTAGCTTTTGCAATTAATTCTCCAAAATTCCAAATCTGGTGTTTCCAGTAATTTTGGGGGTGGGTTAGTGGCGTCAGCAGCATTTTAGAATTCATCTTGAGTCAAATATTTTATCATTCTCTTTTGCCCAGATGAAGGGCGAGTTACCATTGTTGGATACCCTCTCCAAAGCTTGTGGCTGAAGTTCAATTACAACCCTTGGTTCCCCCGTTGGTCTTCCACCCAATTTTCCTGTTGAGTTGATGTGATATCAGGGCATTTTTGACTCTACTAAGGCATATTGTTTTCCCTGCATATGAAATTTGACTTGGGGCATTGTACAATGACCAGGTGGTCAACATAAACTTCTCACTGTACCCGCATACAGAAGAGGAGGAGGTTGCCCTCAATTTATGGCTGGATGACTTGCTTCAAAAGGGTTGGCTTTTCAAAAAAACTTCCACAGTTGCCTCCCCCATCATTTTTGCCAAGAAGGCCGATGATTCCCTTCATCCCTGCGTGGATTATGGTCATCTCAATAAGATCACAGTCCACAATCCCTACCCTCTGATTGTGGAACAGACAATCGAGCAAGTGATTGCCAAATCGTGGGTGTTCTCAAAACTTGACCTTGTCAATGCCTTCAAACAGATTTGGGTGATTGAAGGTCAGTAATGGCTTACTGCAATATGCACAATTTAAGGCAATTTCCAACTTTGAGTAATGCCTTTTGGAATAAGTAAATGCGCCTGCCACGTTCTAGAGGATGATTGATAGTGTGCTGGGTGATCTCTGGTTTACCTGCGCGGTTGCTTATATCAAGAATATCTTAGTACACTATCTGACTCCCAAACATCATGCAAAAGACTTGGAAGCAGTTGTGGCGACCTTACATAAGGCGGGGCTGTTTTCCAAGCCTTCAAAATGTGAATCTTGTCATGAGAAAGTCACATTCTTGTGCAATCTCATCTTAAAGGATGGGTACGCCATTCCCCCCCAAAAAAGTTGGACACCATTTGCGAATGGCAAACTCCAATGACCTAAAAGCAATTGAGAAGCTTCTTGGGTACTATAATTTTCTTAAAAAAGTTCTCCCCTGCCTTATCCCAGTTGGCCGCCCCACTCCATCCTCTCACAGGTAAGAATGACCCTTTTGTTGGACGACTGAGTGCCAGCAGGCATTTGAGTTGATCAAAGAGGTGTTTTCGTCTCCCCCATCCTCAAATATGTGGGCCCCTCCTAGCCCTATGTCATAGCATGTGATGCATCATATGTTGCAGTGAGAGCTGTATTGTTTCAGGAGCATGAGGGGTTAGAGCACCCCATTGCCTACTTTTCCCACAAGTTCTCCCCTATGAAACAATCCTGGGCCATTTATGATAGGGAGCTGGCAGCCGTAGCATGGGCCCTGACCCACTGGCGATATCTTTTGCATGGCGCTCATCATGAGTTAACAGTGTGAACAGATCCTCAAGCCCTCATCTACTTCCACAAACCACAGAATTTTGCACACTGGCAAGCTCAAACCTACCGGGATTTGTGCATCTTTAACTTCAAATATGATTTTGTGAAAGGAACGTTGATGTTCTTCCCGACTTCTTAAGTCATAACCCCATACATTTCCCAGTAGATTCAGGTGAGGTGGATATGGTTACCATTATCCCTCCCACCCAAATTTTATTCATCACCCCTCCTGTAGTTTTGATTATGCACTTAGCTTCTGACGAACTACTATTCTCCCAAGTTTTAGCAGCGTAAATGGCCTGTGCTGAAGGGATGGACCTTTTTAGAGCGGTTGTCCCTCCCTTCCTCCAAGAATTTCCTCTATTTTCTGGCTTAGGGGCTTGTCCAATTTTGGTTGCAGGTGTGGGTTCCTCCCCATCTCTGAGTTGAAGTAATTCAAACTCTTCACAATTCTCCCACAGTTGGTTACCCAGGGACTAAGAAGTGCATCAAATCAGTCAAGAATACATACAATTGGCCAGGCTTGTTGAAGGAATCCCAGCATGGATTGCGGACTGTGTCACTTGCGCATGGGCCAAATTGGATCAATCTGGTAGGAATGGTCTCTTACATACCTTGCAGCAGGCAGAGGGCCCATGGACATTGGTGTCCAGGGATTTTAATAAGCTCCCCAGCTTCAAGGCTATTAAAGTGATTATGGAGGTCATAGACTGATACTAAATTCTCCTTGTATATCCCTTTCTCGTCCTCCATCGCTTCCAAAGAAGCTTCCTTCTGTTTTTAGGTCATGTGCTTTTGATTTTGGGCTTCTGCAAGAGATTATCAGTGACTGTGGAGCCCAATTTATGGCGCAGTTTTAAAATGAGCTCTTGGCAATCTTGAAAATCACACCCTATTGCTCCACTGTGTACCATCCACAGTTGTATGACCAAACTGAATGGGTCAATCAGAACTTAGAATAGTATCTGCGGTGCTACGCTTCTGCCGCTCAGGATACCTGGGCTGATGACCTTCCCCTCACTCAGTTTGCATATAATAATGGAACGCATGCATCCACTGAGTTTACCCCTTATAAAGCAACCTTTTGGGTATAATTTTTCCTTTACAGTTGGTCCATGTCTTCTCTCAGAGGTACCAGCTGCAGCTGACCACGCTCAGCACATCCAGGACACACAGTCCTTGGTTTGGGAACATTTAACTAAGGCCATAAATGAATACAAACAATTTGTAGATCAGAAGTGGCTTCCAGAGCATGAGATAAAAGTGTGATCACTTGTCATACTTGAAATGCACCATTTGTGTAAGCAGGTACCCTCATGTATTTTTCAGGTAAACACTTGGGTCCCCATTTGGTGGAGGAAGACTTAGGAAATGAAGCCTTCTATTTGAAATTCCCGCCCCATTGGAAGCAACCTCCAGTCTTCCATGTCTCTCAGCTGTCCATGTTCAATGGGGCGATTCCATTGGGCTCAGAGCCCATTGTGATCAAGGGCGCAGAGGAGGCTGAAGTTTAGGGCATCCTGGCCTCCTGACAATTGCGCCACTTAATTCAGTATTTAGTTTCATGGAAAGGCTATCCAGCCTATGAGAACAGTTGGGTTGGCACGCAGGACTGTGCCAACTGCTCAGAGCTCATTGAGGCTTTCCATGCTACCCACTCAGATGCTCCCCATCCTCCCCCAAAAATCGCCACACTTCTTGCGATTAAGTTGGTTAAGGCCATAAGAATGTGTCCCTCGCTCAATTCCCTGGTGGTGGCACTCCACATTTTCTAAAAAAGGGAAGGGTAATGTAAGTCCGGTGGAGCGTCCCCTCTGCTTGGACTGAGTGGCGTTCCTGTTCCATCAAAAAGGGTTCCAGAAGGCCAGCTGTCCCTCTTGTCTCACAGGGCGACCTCACCCATGTGGTGGACAAGAGATGGGTAACAGCTGTCCTTTTAAGGATATCGACACCTGTCCCAGTATTACTTCTGATGAATTAATACAAAGAATTAAAGGGATTTGTGCTAAGCTTTCAGAGAGTTGGCATTCTTTTACGAAAGATTTGTATAAAGTTAAGGGCAACAAGCCTTCAGCATAAATATCTGAGAGCATCAAATCATTGGTAACAATGCCCAATGGGCGTGTACCTTCAATAGATAAAGCATTTAATGCCAAACCTTCATCAAAGCTCGCTGATGTCATTAGGTCATCAGAAATGCTGCTGTCAGTTTGAAACCCTCACCAGAAGCATCAAAATTCCCGTCTGGAATTTCTCACTTGGCCAAACAGATGCCAGAGCGACTGGGAGCAGGAGGGTTGAGCGCCTGAACCCATTTTCAACCTCATGGGACTGCCCCTACATGGGGGTGGCCTTGGGAGGTTCCCATAGCCTGTTGGGCGAAATGACATTGTATCAGTCATCAAAACTGAAGAAAACCAGCAATTTGGGCATCCGTGGATGAACTGACAGCGACTTGTCCCACCATTAATACTTTCAAAGTCAGTTCAAATTAAGCTCATTTTCCCCCTTACTTGTAGTTCGCTGGATTAGGCCAAATCCTGATGGCCCAAATCTCACGCTTTTCTAAGCTATTCCCTAAAATTTGATCATCTATCAAGCAGTCATAACACACTGAGAAAATTGACAGTCAATTTTTATTTATGACTTCAATAAGCTCTTCCTAAACTTAAATTATTTATTTAATTAAGGTTAAGTTTTTTCTTGGAGAACCCCATAAAATTCACAATGTGGCCCCATGGCCCACGTATTGACTGGGTTATCTTCGTCATACTTCTAATTTTGATACCCACCCTAGTCACTTGGGCCTATTTTGCCAAGACCCTTATGGAAGCTTCCCCAATCTCACAACTCTTGAAGGCCAAGCCCATTTGCCCTGGAACTGTTATAGCCTGGTTTCTCACCAGGTTGTCCTTTACATTTGCGGCCAATCGGCACCCCATTGTTAACATATCCCAGCACTCTTAAACGTCATTCATATGACAATACCTCTGGAATTCTGGTCTACCTTTTTGGCACTTCTGCATCTTGACTAGAAGGACAGTCTAAACTTTATCTGCTGTTGCCCTGAAAAGCAGCAGCTACAGGTACATCATCTTGAGGTACATTGCATATTTTATTTTATGTAATTATTAAGCTTTTAATTAATGCATGGTCACTGATTTAATAAAAATTATATATTATGAATGCAGAACTTTTTTGAGGGATACTTGAAACCTAGTAATAAATTATACTAATTTTAAATGTCTTACAATATGGAAAACTAAAACCCTTTGAAATATGTCACAACTTTTACTAAACAAATTGTTATGGATAGAAAATGACAATATAATTGGGATTAATGTTAAAGAGAAAGAAGCATGTTGGGAGGCCAAGAAGGTGAAGTTGGAAGGCCTCCCTGACCTCAAGCATACCATAGATCAATGCTGGGTCAAGGCGAAGTATGCCCAAGTTGGTCCTAAGGATGCAATAGAAGTTTGGCCCTGTATAACAGCAGGTGCATTAAAATGAACTAGCTTTGTGGTTAATGGAAGCAGTTTGCTTCAGTTTTTAGGTGAATGGGGACTTAAAACCCATTCAGTTTTCGAAATTTCCAGCTTGGGTCAGCCACTCCTACATTCAATTAAATGAGTTTGGTTTATTACCAAGTAAAGTGTATTGCCCTATAGAAGCATGCACCTATTGGTGCGCCTCAGCTTAGACCTGCTTCCTTCAATTGTTTGTTTTTCCAAAATTTCTTAAATTTCTTATGTCAAGACTAATCTCTCCCATTGGTTGACTTCCCTTATAATAAACACCCTCACTAAGTACACCGCTTTTATTAATTATGCTATCTTGGTCTATCCTGTGCGCGGAACTCTTTGTGGAGGTCTTGCACAATTTTAACCATTTAATTATAACCACAACAAATCTATCCGCTCATGCACTGTTGGGTCGCCCAGGTTTCCCCCAACCTAGGGCACCTATATCCTACCACTTTAAGCACTGTGGGTTTACATTTTGGTTTTTCCTATAATGATAGCCATATTCGCCCTATGTTATTATAGCCCAAGCACTCTCTGTTGGGCTCTAGTAATTTTAATACTTGCGACTAGTTTCCTGGCGTTGGCCCTGTGCATCATGCACCTCCATGCTGAGAATAAGGGAGTTATAGACACTCCGCTTACACAAATACTACAATTAATGTTGCGCTGGTGTAGAAAGTTGCTTCAAGCACTTGCATGTGTTGAAAAGCTAATAGACTGTCAAAAATAGTAGCCAAACAAGGCCAGGAGCAATTATTGAGTCCCTGAAATCCATCATATTTACCAAAAGAGCAATTTATGGTTCATTACTAATAATTAAAGAAGCGGGATATAGCTATAAATCCAAACAATCTGTTGGATATGAAAGCAAGCACTGAATGTTAATTAGCTAATTTCTGTACAGATCTAAAAATTAACAATTGTGATCTGTTTCTTGTCCTTGTCATCATCACAATTTTGAGGTAACTATATGAAGCTGTTTTAACTCTCTAATTGGACAATTTATTGTACAGACATGGAACTTTTCAAATGACTCAGAGAAATCTAGAATAAGCTTGACAAAAAATTATGTACTTGTTAGTAATGAAGCTCTTGATGATATCCTCTCTACCATTCTTATTTTTGAACACCACCTTTATATGCAGAAACAACAGTGAAATAATTGAAAAAGTGTTGGAGTTAACAATTATTTTTCTTAACAGCATTATTCTGAACAAAATATTCTTCATAGACCAGGATCTATAAGTCATATTAAGTGTATGATAAATTGTTCTGTTCATTTAATATAAGCCTGTCTAATATAAAAACAATTAACCCATAAGGGAAGGACAACACAAAAACTATATATATTTCCTTGCTTGAGTGTATGTTTGAGCCTAGTTAAATACAAAGAAACAATTTGTATCACCTGGTTGTGTTTTCCTAATTATGTTTCACTGATATTCTGTCTGTATATTAATCCATAGATTAGTAAAGCTACCACAAAATATTTTAGCATCTATGTGACTTAGTTCCTAAACTGTGGGTATATCCTTATTCTTTGATGACAATGTACCAACAACGTTTTAGAAAATTATGGCTTGCATTTTATTGGAAGCAGACAAAGGTGAAGAATAGTAATAAGAAGTAAATAAACTAGAGAAGTACATTTTACAATATAATTGAGCTTTTTTAAGATATTGAGTTTTTGTCTTTTGTAACTTATAGTATAAATTCTTCTTAATAAAATTTTTATCACATTGGCTTCCTTAACAAGAACAAATAACATGAAATAATAGTCCTGATTACTAAAGGTTTATAAAAATTGGAAAGTACAATTGGTATGAATGCTATTTCAGGAAAAAAGATATGACAAACTCATTTAGGATTGCAATAAAAGTCTCATAAAAGATGAAATTGAGAAAAAAAATGTTATACAGATTGTTTTCGTAATTTAAAAAGAACTTAAACTACTAAAGCACTTCTAGGAAGAAATATGTTCAGTGTTTGTTCATTCCTATGATGTATTATTCTATATAAATTTGTTGTTGTAAACATTAATACATTTCATTTATAGAAGTTGTGTGTATTATTTTATCCTATTGTCTCTTCAAATTACATGTTTTTAAAGGATTTACATAGTGACTCTTTATAAATTAGTTTATTGTTTGTTATTGGATTGCTGAGTATGTCTATAGTATCCAAATAAATTTTTAAAAACAATAAGGTTAAGATAGGTTAGAATGTACTTCTTTTGATAGAACTAAAAAGCATGTATACTATATTTCAACAACAAGGCATTTAAAGGTCTCCTAGAAATTGTCTAAACTTATCTAAAGTTTTTCTATAGCTCATCTTTTGTTGATTAGATCATGAGTAGAAGGTGGGAGCAGCAGAATTTAGATATCAAACTACAATAGTTAAGGGCCACCATATTATCCACCTTGTTATCATCAAGAGTGGATAATAAGTGAGCGTTCTTTATCTAAACTTGTTAATATTCATCAAAGTTGCTTCTGGAAATCTTCACTACATATATGGAACTGCCAGGCCACAGTGTACCCAATTTATTGAAGCTTATTCCTCACTTTAATCCATGTCAGGACTAAATGGTTTAAACCACTTGTCCCTTTATTTATTAAGGACATGAAGCCCAAAGTTCCTGGGTGCCGGATTATACGTTTTTGCTTTCCATGCCGTAAAGTCTTTCTCAGGTTAACATTCCCAAAGTCATAGATCCTAACTGTTAGTTTGTCCATAAATAAAAAGAGTAGCCAATTTAACTCAAATGGTGAAAAGAGTGTGAGATTTTTTTGCTTAGAAAGAATTGTTATATGGGAGTTTTTCTTGGTTAATCTCCATGTGTACCAAGCTAAGATCTATTCTTATTACCAATTGAGGATTTAGCGGCAGGTTGTTAATTTCAGGCAAATAGGATTTTCTCGCCACATGGATCAGGTTTGAACCCCAAGTTTAGGGAGCTTCAAGAGAGCAATAGTCAGTCGCATAGATTGGGGTTGCTCCCCAATGTTGGAAGGCTATATTTTTCGTCAGGAATTATCCACAATAAAGGTTTGGGCTATTTCATAAGATTAGGATTAATTTCCTTTGGATGACACATACAAATCTCCAATTTGGGTATGAATCCTGACAACGTCCCCCTCTAGATCATGGTGCAGGGGGAAAACAGACAGAGAAAGTGACTATGTACGTGATTTACTATAGTACCCAAATGACCTTACAATTGGGTGTTTGTTGCCCTGCTTACAAATGACTTTGTAGGGGCCCTGACCAGTTGTGATCCAATTTGTTATAACAAATCCAAGCTAATAAAAGTAAAAGGACTATTCACCCAGTTGGAAGGTGTGAAGAGGTTCATGTTTGTTATCAAACCGACTTGTTTCTCTACTAGTGGTAGCAGATAAGTTTTATGGAAGCCAGGGCCTGAAGTTGGATAAATTTATTGGCAATACTTTGCATAGTGACTTCAGGGGCTTTGGGGAGGCTTGGTTGAGAATAGCCTGCACTTTAGAAAGCAGCAGGAGATTTCTTCCGTACAACTCTTGGAAGGGAAGAATCTTGTTTATTTGATGATAGCTGATCCTATAATACAGAATTGCACTAGGCAAATATTGGGGCCAATGAAGGGTGTCAGTCATACCAATTTACAGAGGGTTGCAGCAAGAGTATAATTTGCCCGCTCTACCAAACCATTGGTTGCAGGATGGTAGGGGATGAAATATACATGATTGGATCCTATCAGTTCAGCTAAATCTTCCACCAGTGACATTTGGAAGTTTTGCCTGGTATGAAAAAAATTTTATGTTAGGGCACCCATGCTGGGTGATAATCCTATTATATAACAACGTGGCGGTAGCTTTTGCTGAAGAAGAGGGTAGTGATATAGCTTCTAACCACTAAGTTAAATGATATACTGCTAGGAGGAGGAACCAATGACCATTAGAGGCTTGAAGCATAGGTCCCACAACATCAATACTAATAGTATGGAAGGGTTCCCAGGATGGAACCACAGGACGTTGAATTGGGGATTAGGTCCAGCTTGACTTTTACATACCAGGCAGGATTTGTCATGTTTACATGACTTTGTTGAGGGAAACAACTTCCAAGAAAAGGCTGTGCTTCAAGAGTCAAAAAAAGTTACAGGACCTCCCTGACTTAAGGCACACTTTTTGTCCAACACTTCTGCAGGCCAGATATGCCCAGGTTGTTTAAGGGGAAGTGCAGATGCCCAGCCAAGTATTATGACAGTGGCGTTAAAACGGACGTCTTACCTTCTTATCAATGAAAGTTTGGTTTGGTTGCTTGGAGAATGAGGTTTCAAGACCCATTAAATTTTTAACATTTGCAAAATGAGATAGATCAGCTTGAAATCAATCACTCAAGTTCATTTGATATTGAGACACAATACCCTAACCAATGTTAGGGTGCACAATTGGTTTGTTTAGGATTGGAACCATTTTCTCCTATTGCCAACTCGCCTCCCCTCGCTTAAAGTATGGTCCTTGAGAATAGCTTTTCTCGTTGGTCATCTGATTATTTAATAAATCCCAATAGCTTACATTTTTTGTTAACTTGGGATAACCTGTGTGTGGACCTCTTTGGGGAGGTCTCTATCAACGGCAGCCATTTTATTTGCACATCCCTAACCACCACATCTGGTGCACCGCTGGGCCGCCCTGTTCTCCTCCAGACTGAGGCACCCAAGCACTCCAGTCCAGATCGTTGCTTGGATATGGACCCCACTTTGGGGTCCACCCAAGTCTTGCTGTTTGATAGCTATTTATTAACCTATACCGCGTTGAACAACCTTGTCCTGTGTTACTTTAGCTCCAGCACCCTCTTCAGAGCTATGCTCACTATTATACTGATGATTAGTTCCCTGGAAGTGTGGCTGTGCTTTACACCACCTCGCTGGGGACAGGAGAGTTATAGAACCTCTCTTGACATTAGACGACCAACCTATCTTTTACATGCACTAGAATAATCCATGTGGGACTTTTGCAAAGTGTGAATTGGGTGCGCCAGCTGTTGGTAATGGCTGCGGAGGGACTCATCACTATTTTCTTATTTTGCCAATGGTTGAAGCATCTTGGGGTTACTCTTGCTACCTCAAACTGAGAAGTACCCACCCTTCTTGCTTGTACCTGGTAGATTCGGATGTTTCACAATCTGAGGCTTGTGATTTCCTGACTTTCCCCCAAAATTATCAAAACCAAAATTACAAAAATGATTTTTCCTCAGCACCGCGTTTGGGTGGTGCAGGTGAGATCATCAATGAAGGGCTTGGTGGTGATGGCCTTGAATAATGATGCACAAACTGCCGCTCTAATGGGTATAGGGTCATTCACGTCCCCAAACGCGTTTTATAACGCCAATTCTTTATACAAAAAACGAGCCAAATATAATCTATTGTGGCTCTAATTTATAACCCATTTCAGTATACCAGATCACCCCAGAGAACCTGATTTTTACCAATACCACGATCTTCAGAACATAGGAGGTGGAAAAGGAGTTTCTTTTTCAATATAAAAATGTTTATGCAATTGATGAAGATATGGTGGATTATGTGACCTCAGTAGTAAGAGTGGCCAATTATCCCTCTCCATTCTATGATGAAGAAACAAACCCTGGAGGCATGCTTATACTAAAGAAGGTTTTATGGTGAAGTGTTGGCGTTGTCTGCTATAAATAAAGGCCTTTATAAATAAGTTTTGTTAACTGCTACCATTTCGTCCCCTTTAGAGAAAATAGCACAACTATTTTGGTAGATACATGAGCTTCTAAAAATTTTATTGACCAAGACTAAGCCGACCAACTTGAGCTGAGTTAATTGCCAGGTGGTTAGAGGAGGGGCTTCCTAAAGTAATCCCATGCTGAAAGTTCTGGGGTTAATGAATTATCAAGTTAGCAAATACCATTTGGCTGACCGCTTCCAAACTATCAAAAACCTCTTGTACCCATTATTTTGGGTGTAGAGTGGTGGCGAAATTTTGAAGTCAGAACCAACTTGAAAGACAATACCTTGTTTTAACGTTACATAATAGCCATAATTAGTTGTCCCTTTGGCTGAAGCCAACTATTAGGGCAATCTACCACTGGCCCAATATAACAATCTCAGTCTTGCTCCATTGCTGAAGCCCACTATGGAGGTACCCTACCTTCCTGTTTAAAGGGCTGGAATCTTCGTTTGACGTGGCTTCAGCTAATGTACTACAGCTCATTCAGAGTTTGATTGCAAGTTCAACCTCACAGTTGATCTGGTGTGTATATCTTCTACCATTTACCCTTTGACTGTACAGGAGGAAGTGGCTTAGAATGTGTTGATTACGGAGCAATTGGCTAAAGGCGCAATATAACAGCGTACTTCCACCAGTATGCTCCCCACTTCTCTTGGTGGAGAATGATGATGGTACTTTATGCCTAAGCATAGATTATTGGAATCTCAACAGCGTCACATTACCAGACTTGCATCCTATCCCACTGGACTCACAGATTGCACGTAATGTGGAGAAGGAGAAAGTCTTCTCCAAACTGGACTGTTTAAACGCATTCAAACAGATCCGGATCAAGAAGGTGTAGGAGTGGCTAACTGCATTCCATACCAGAAAAAAAAAATTAAAATTCAGGTTATGCCCTTTAGGCTTAAAAATGCCACTGTTATCTTAAATTTCATATTGATGCGGCTTTGGGGACCTGCTGAGGGGTATGCGCGGTACCCTACATGGATGATATTCATTTGTTTCCCCTTAATAATGAGTCCCATGCAGTACACTTTTGGCAGGTGGTGGATCGTCTAAGGGAAGCTGACCTTGCATTAAAAATTAGTAAATGTGAATTCATAAAGGCCTATGTCACCCCCCTTGGGTTGGGATCATCTAGTACTAAAAAAAATAAAGGCCTATGTCACCTTCCTGAGCAACATCGTGTTTTACCAAGGCCACATGATAACTCCTGATAAGGAGAAGGTGATTCATGAATGGCCCACCCCAACTTTAGTTAAGGAAATGAGGAGCTTTTTGGGACGTGTATGTTAATTAAGTAATTCACACCAAATCTTTCTGAAGTGGCAGCGCCCCTGTATAAGGTGAGTGTAGTGAAGTGCTTAAGTGGTCCCCAACTTTTCAGGATGCCTTTCAAGCAGTAAAGTGCACCCTGTTGTCCACGCCCATCCTTTGCCATGTAGACCCCCACAAAGAAGTTTATTGTGGCTTCTGATGCCTTCAACTTCTCCATTTGAGGCAGTCCTAATACAAGTAGGCGAATATGGAATTGAGCATCCAGTGGGATATTAAACCAGGAAAATGTCCCTGACTGAGTTAAACTACGCCTTATATGATAAAGAGTTATTAGCAGTGGTTGAGGCGCTGACTTATTGGCTTCATCATTTGCATGGCTTATCCCAACCATTATGCAGATGTACAGATCACTGTGCCTTGTTGTACTACCGCGCAACTCATGTATTGACCCCGCGACAAACCCGCTGGCTTAAGACCTTAGCCCAATTTTTGTTTTCTTATAAGTTTAATAAGGACAAGGAGAATGGTTTGGCAGATGCTTTGAGCTGCAACCCTGTTCTAGCTCCCGATCCCAAGGAGGTAGAGGTGCATAAAACCCACCTGATGATTCCGCCAGGTAATATTGTGTCTCAACTTCCCTCTCCCTTAGCACAAGGGCCAGCGCTTGCTCCTCTGGAAAATGCAGAGGAATATGGTATGTTCAGAAAGGTAGTCCTCTCACCGCCGTTGTCAGCTGAGTATACTATGGTCCTCTCCAAGAGAAAGTTGAATCAAGAAGAAATTATCAGGGGATACCACATTAAGGACGAGATGTTGTGGTTTTAGGAATGACTCTGGGTTCCTTCAGGACACCTTTGCCTGTAAATTATCCGGGATCATCATGATGGGATCATCGTTGGCCACCCTGAAATAGCAAAGACTCTTTAACTCATCCGCCGCACTTATAATTGGAAAGGATTAGAGGCGCAGGCTGCCAGGAATTGTAAAATGTGCCTGGTCTGCAACCAAATGAAGGCAAATAGCCAGCCCATCACAGGGTTGCTGGTGCCAGTTCAAAAGGCCAAGGGCCTTGATCTTCCTTATCAGTGGATTTTATTGTGGAGTTACCTGCTTCTGAAGGCTAAGACGCTATCATGGTAGTGGTGGACCATTTTATGAAGTTCGCCCACATTATTTCCTGTAGAACCACAGTCACTGCGGCTGAGATGGCAAGGCTTTTTGTCACTCATGTGTTTGCTCTTCATGGGGTCCGTCAATACATAATTAGCAATCATAGACCCCAGTTAAGCTCCGTCTTTTAGGAAAAAGTTGTGTAAGACTCTTAAGATTCACCCCTGCCGTTCAACTGCCTATTACTCCCAATCAGATGGGCAGATTAAATGAGTGAACTAATGTTTAGAACAGTTCCTGTGGTGTTACACTTCTGCAGTGTCATGTTTACATGACCTTATTGAGGGTATCAACAGCAAGGACAAGGCTGAGGGAAGGAGGTCCAAAAGGTCAAATTTCAGGACCTTCCTGACCTAAAGCACATATTGGTCCAACACTTCTGCAGGCCAGATATGCCCAGGTTGTTTCAGGGGAAGTTCGTGATGCCCAGCCAAGTATTATGGCAGTTGCGTTAAAACGGACGTCTTACCTTCTTATCAACGACGGTTTAGTTTGGTTGCTTGGAGAACGGGGGTTTAAAACCCATTCAATTTTTACATTTGCAAAATAGTATAATTCAGCCTAAAATCAGTCACTTGGTTTGTTTGAACTCGAGCTACAGTACCCTGATAATGGTGGGGTGCGCCGATTGGTTCATGTAGGCTTGAAACCATTTTCCCTATTGACTACTCGCCTCCATATGCTTAAAGTAGTTCTCAAGACCAACTTTTCTCGATGTTCATCTTCCTTATTAATAAACCATTAGTTTATGTTTTTTAAGTTAACTTGGGATAACCAGTCCACAGATTTTTTGAGGAGGTCTCTATCAATGTCAGCCATCTTATTTTCAAAAATTCAACTACTTCATCTGGTACACCGCTGGGCCGCCCTGGTCTCCTCCAGACTGAGGCACCCAAGAACTCCAGCCAGATCAATTCTTGGATATGGACTCCATCTTGAGGTCCACCCAAGTCTTGTTGTTTACTAGCTATTTATTAATCTATACCGCTTTGAACACCCTTGCCCTGTGTTACTTTAGCTTTAACACCCTCTGTGGAGCTATGCTCACCATTATACTGACGATTAGTTCCCTGGAAGTGTGGCTGTACCCCGCACACCACCTTGTTGGGAACAGGAGATTTATAGTCACTCGCTTGTCAAGACTCTAATACATCTTGGATGGAAACAAGCATTTCTTCCCATTAGCATTGAGTCTTTAGCCACTGGTAAGTTTTTCAGATTTACCGTGGCTAGCTTGCCAATGTCCCTCTAATATGATGTCAGTCTGAGCTGAGGGTCATATATAGGGCAATATTTCTGATATGCAAGTTTATACAGTTTACCGTTTTTAACTTGAAGGTTTGGCAATTTTTATCAATTCTTTTTTAAAGGGTCGAGGATTTATCTTTCATATTGTTATTGATTTAGGAGGTCATAGAGTCAATCCTCTTCAGGGTCAGTAAAAGTTAATATGGGAAGCTGGGATAGGCGATCCATGTTTTGGTGTATTGGCCCTGTTTGATGAATAATGGAAATTTTGTAGCTTTAAAGTTTTAACTCCCAGCGTGCTAACATCCCTTTGGGGTCCTTCATTTGCTGTAGCCATTGTAAGGAAGCATGGTTGGCGATTATGTTGAAATGTTTCCCATATCTTTAAGGTCAGAAACGCTTAATAGCCAGTAGTATTGCCAGGCATTTGCATTCCGCAACACCATAATTGCGTTCATCTCTGGTTAGAGTTTTGCTATAGTAGGCGATAGGATGGTCTACTAAGTTTTAGTTGTGCTGCAAGGGTATGGCTCTGATGGATATATCATTAGCACTATTAAAAGAGAAAAGTTTTATCAAAATTAAGATTTCTAAGTACTTTGGAGTTGGAGAGAGATGCATAGCAGGTCAAAGGCATGCTGTTTGCTCTTCTTAACACTGGAAAGGTATCCCTTTCTTCAATAAATATACTAGAGGCTTGGAGGTGAAAGTAAAGTGGGAAATAAACTGGTGATAATATCCCACCATCCTCAAAAAACTTGTACCTCCTGTATGTATTTAGGGGAACATCTTAGAAATGGCCTGGACCTTGTCGTCCATTGGGTATATTCCAGCTTTACCTACCTTATGACCCAAAAACATTTCGCTCTAAAAGAAGGAGCATTTTCACATCTTTAGTTTAAACGAGGCTTGCCATAACCTCTGTGAACTTGCTGGAGATGATCTATGTGCTTTATAAAAGTTCTCAAAATACAGTAATATCGCTGAGATAAACTAGCACACACAAAAGTTTTTAAGTCACCTAAAAGTCCGTCCATGGCGCGTTGGAAGGTAGCAGGGGCGTTACATAACCCCTGCAGCATTCTAATGGGCTCAAATAGTCCTTCATTTGAAATGAGGGCACATTTTTACGATCCTCCAGTGATAAATCAATTTTTCAGTACCCACTGGTGAGATCTATAGTCAAATAGTAGGGGGACCCAACATCAAGTATAAGGAATCATCTATACGCAGCAAAGGATATGCTATATTTTCTTGTGATTGGTTTGAGGCGGCGATAATCCATGAAAAAACGGTGGCCACCATCCTTCTTCCAATCTAATAGGAGTAGAAAGACCATAGGCTTTTAGAAGCATGAGTTACCTGGCCTTCAACAGTTGCTATAACTCTAAGGCCACTTGAGCTTCCTCCACTTTAGATTTTCTGTATGGAAGAGCTTTAATGGAGGATGATCCTTGTTCTTAATTTGGTGAATTACCCTGACATTTTTTTGTAATCACTTGTTTCAAAGAAAATATATCACCATACTCCTTGAGGAGGTCTTTGACGTTCTGCAGTTTGTTAGGATTAAGATTGTCCTCTAGTCCAACTGTCAACTATAGCTATTGTGGGTAGGGGAGTGATTTCTAATATTGTAAGGAGTCAAAACTCATGTTGGCAATATTATCAATAAGACATGATTTTACATAAGCAATAGGGGCATGCCAAGGGACTTAGAGGTTTTGATTTGCTAAATTTCTAATAAGATATAGATAGATTCCCATAGTTAGGAGTCAAGATCCCAGGCAGGTCAACACTTATGTGATTAAATGGTTTGGGTTCCCAATTAGCTCCAAATCTTGATTATTGGATGTTAGGGTTTTTGCCCACATTTCCAGCCGTCTAGGTTACCATGGGTTACCAGGGATTATTTCCACAGGGCGAGTGAATTGGATATCGGTTGACCCCAATTTCAGGTTAACAATGTTTGGGGAATTTAGGTAATTTTCCAGGATTAGATCATTTAGAGATCATTAAAGGTGAATGCTTAAGATCTCGTTGACTAGAGTTGCCAACAAAATGGGGCATCTGATAGTTGATTGATGATTAACTATCAGGTGTACCAGTTGGGTTTGGTTGGGTTTCATCATCAACTGATTATAAATTTAAGGAGCAAGTTGTGAGGTGAGTGATACTGCCTACAACTAGCAAATTGATCAGTTGGTTTGCAACCTTCCATAATGGGTAACAAGTCCTATTACCTAAGCAGTTTGCTTGTTAAATATGGTTGGATTGCTGGGATCAAGTAGAAAACGCTAGGGACACGGTTTCTGACACTTTATATTTTAGGTCTTGAGGATGTCCAATGAAAGAATCCTAACCAGAATGGGGAAGATCATTGCCAGTGAGACAACAAAGGGAAATTCAATGGCAATGGCTGTTGTTTCATGGCTGAGGCGCCAACCAAGAGTTGGGCGCCAAATTCCCCTATAAATTCCCCCTGATAATTCACTTTAATAAAACCCTTAGCAAACTCGAATTTAGACATTAATTAGCAGAATTCATTAATGGTCTTAGTTCTATTCATCTTCAGGAAATATTGCTTGTGTGCTTTAATTGGGGACTTTTAAGAAAGATAAAGAGTAAGAATTAAGGATCCTTAAGAAGAGAAGCTGAGCTGAGATGGAAATTGCTGCCAACTTTGTGTCACCAGAGGAAATGGCTTAAACTGAAGGATCTGAAAGTTTATCAAGTTAGGCAGATAAGGGTATAAATTCTTACTGAAGACATTAAGAGTTTTTTAGGGGAAATACAGGGTGAGCGTTGGACCAGAACTGGTTATCTATTCAACTATGGATAATAGTCTTCATACTATTATTAGATGTATATTATATATTATCAGGCAACGCGAAGAGTGCACAAACCAGACCTGTGCAGTTATCAATTAGGGATTATTATTTGTGAACAAGCAGCGAAGCCCCAAAATTTGTTACAATTGGTCCTCACTACAGGGGTTGTAGTTGAGTAGGATACACTAGTACAAAATGTCATACAAGTATGAGTTAAGAAAACTCTTAATGGAGTTGCCAACAATCAACAAGAACGCCTTTTTTTCTGCCAATCATTTTGGATTTGTCTCCTTGGAGAAGAGAGTTAACAAGATCGAGGAAGGAGTCAAAGATGTCTCTAATTTCAGCAATGAGTTACTAGGTAAAGTAAAGTCATTAAAGAAAAAGGAAAGAGATTTAGTTTAAGAAGTTTTATTGAAAACTAAATGTGAAGTAGATTGCATTTGATTATGGGCATTCAGCACAGAATAAAGCAGCTTATGAAGCAAGTTGAAGAGTTGTAGACTTATAACTGTGAATGTGAGCCCTATGCGGCAGCCAACGCCAAAGAAGGACCCCCAGAACTCCAGTTGGAAAGTCAAATATTCCATGAAAATTGCTGACCGCATTCACATCCATTTCAGAGATGACTCCCAAAATCACTCCTCAAATCAGTCAAGTAGCCAAAACAAGAGTGGTGTCTAGAGAAACTTTGAAGATTTTAGAGCTATTTCAAAATTATTATCATTCCATTGGGATAACTACTCTTGCATTTTTCTGATTATTTGGCATGACAACTTTGGGTATGATGATTGTTAAAAGGCTCTGACGGTGATGAACTGTTTGGACATAGATTGCCAAAACTTAGTGTTACCCCATCTAGAGGGGGACAGCTGGTCATACTTAGAGGACAAGGCGGATATCATGAAAAAATTTGGAAGTCCCATGCATATGTCAAAGTGCAAACAGGAATTCATGGGAATCCAATTACAGAAGGATGAATCCTTAGAGAGCTTCGTCAATCATATCTACCAAGAATTGTATATTTTGGTCAAAGCAAAAGTTCTGGATGATTTTATGCATGTATTGCATTTCAAGTGGCCCTTCGGCCTTATTGCAATATACATCAAATGATGTCTTCCATGTTCACAACTGAGATTACCACCTTGCAGATGGTGGATCATTTAAAGATATTAGGAGCTACATTTGATGCCATTTTAGAAGTTTCAAACCAAGTCCATTGCGAAATTCAAATTTTATGAAAAGAACTGAGAGCTCTAAGGAGCCCAATAATTAAACTGTTCCAGGAAATAAGCCTGAGGAGTTCAAGCAGATTGATAAGAAAGAAAAATGCTGCTTTCAGTGCAGAGGAAAAGGACACTCAAGTGTTTATGCAAGAAGACAAAGGAACAGATCAATGTGATCCAGGCTAAAGAGGCCAAATTTGCACAGGAGTCAGGAAAAGGGCCCACAGCCTAGACTTGTAACATTCTAGAGCTGCTGATAAACCTGTTCCCTTTAATATTGCATGAAGAAATTAATTTTAGTGATTGTTTGTCAATGATGACGCACAGGATTAACTATATCAATTGGTCAATTTGGATGTTAATGCAGAAACAGATCTGGAGCGAAGGGGATTGACCCTGAAACAGTTAGTCAAGTTGCTCAGCCGTATGCTAAACAATTAGAAGACAAGCTTTGAGCTGCAGAGAATCTGGAAGAATTGACCGTGGTCAAATTAGATGAGGCAAACCTGTCTATCCCCCTTAGCGCGATCAAGTAATCATTTCCAGATCTATTGGCACAAATAGTTTACACCCTCAATTTGGCAAATAAGTCGCTATACACTAAATAAATATGATTTACAATACTTTGAGTGAACATTTATATATATACTGGTTAATTAAGTATGGATGCTGGCAATAGTTGACAGTGGAGCGCCTATCAATACTGTCTCATCCAAGCTGGTGAAGAATATGAGGATATCACCCAATTTAAAACACAAGAAAGAATATGGGATAGCTGGGCCAAATACCACATCTCCTGTGGAGCGTATAGTGCTCTGCCACTCTGATTTGAATCCTTAGTGGTATCCTCATCAGCAATAGTTTTGGCCAACCAAAGATATGATATTCTGATTGGGACGAGAAATCTATGGAAGTACGGAGTTAAATGCAACTTTGAAGATAGTACGTTGACCATATTAAGTCAGAGGTTGCCATTGGTTTCATATTGGGTCAGACGTTACCATTGGTTTATCAGAAACATGGGGAATCTCCACTGATCAGGTTGAATAGTTTTAATCAATCTATCTATAATAATGGCATTGTCCCAATTTATTTACCAAATTTGTTAGCCAAAAGCAATGAGAAAATGCTGATGGAATTCCTAGAAAATTGGATAAGTCCGATGAGGATAAAGGATTTGAGAACCATTCCACTGGGATCACAGACTAATGTTATACAAAACATGATGTTATATATACCTGAGCTGCTGTATGGAGAGATTGGAAGCCCATGGAAGAAGTCTAGAGTAAAACCTTGTTGGCTCCCAAAAATAAATATGCTGGGCCATGGAGAAAATTAAGTTCTCCTGGTAAATTTGAGTGAAAACTGATGAAGATTGAGAAGAAACAGATCATCGCGTTTGTTCATCTAATCCTGATGGCTGAATTAAGGAAATTCCACTAATCTAGGACCCTCAATAAAATAGGATTACTGGCAGGGGTGACTGAGAGTATCAATCTATTGGTTGATTGAGAGAAACTCGCTGATCTTATGAACAGATAGCAGGAGGAAATGCTCAAATTATTTGACAAGTATTGGGAAGTATTTGACCAGGATGATCATGATTTAAGATGTGCAATGAATGTAATTCACAAAGTTGACACCGGGGAAAATTTGCTGATAAGGATGAGACTAATTTGATGGTCAAAGGTGGTTAAAGTGGTAGTGGAAGAAGAAATTAGTAAACTAGTGAAGCATGGGCTTCTAGTTTGGTTGACAAGTTCCTGGGTGAGCCCTATCCTGATCGTGAAGAATAAGGATGGCTCTCATCATGTTGTGATTAATTGTAAGAAGCTGAATAAGATACAAAGAAGTATTTATATCCACTACCACAAATTGACAATGCGCTAGATTGATTTGGAGAATCAAAGAATTTCTAAAATGGATCTAATATTGGGATATTGACAAATCGATTTTCCAAAGGAAGACCAAGAGAAATGCGCAATTTTTACAGCGCAGGGGCTGTATCAACTGACAAGGATGCGCTAAGATCTATGCAATGCACCTGCGACGTTCCAGAGGGCCATAAACGCCATATTAAATGACCTGAAGTTGTCATGCTTCCTGGAGTACTTGAATGATATAAATTTGTTCAGTAGGACATTTACTGAAAATTTACACCACTAGGAAGAAGTCTTCAAGAGAATGTCCGCAACTTACTTAAAGATCAATCCAAGGAAGTGCCACTTCTTCAAGAAAGAGTTGAAATATCTAGGATTTGTTATCAACTCTAGTGGACCGCATCCACAAGCCCAAAAAATTGAGGCCATAGAGCGAATGGCTGTTCCAAAAATTGTACAAAATATCCAAGAGTTCCTTAAGATGTTTGGATACTATCAGAGTTTCATATGGGATTTCACAAGAATTGCTAAGACCCTCTTTCTTTTTTGAAGAGTCTGAAAAAGGACTCATTTTAAAATGAAGAGGCCAAGAGTTCTTTTGATATATTACACCAGTGATTTAATATAACTTCTGATATTAAAATATTTAAATTACGATCAGGAATTTATAATACAGACCGATGCTTTATAATGGTGATCAGCACCATCATGGGCCAAGTGGATGAACTTGATGATGAACATCTGGTAGCATATGTGAGCCAGACACTCTCAGCAGCTGAGAGGAATCACACCGTGACTGAGCATGAATTCCTTGCAGTCATTTACAGATGTAAACAGTTTCATATGTATATTCCTGGAACGCACTTCAAAGTGTTGATGGATCACCCCTCATTGCGTTGGCTTCACAATTTAAGAGAGCCAGAAGGATGACTGTCCTGATGGGCACTAAAGTAACAGGCTTACAATTATGATATATTCCATTGAGCTGGAGCTTCTCATCAGAATGCAGATGGCTTATCAGGGTTACCAATGGTCCAAGTGGTATACCAACAGGCGGATGAGCTAAACTAAAAATGATCAAATTGAGAAATCAGGAATGAGCCCTGAGAAATCCAAGTGCACTTTGGAAAATGATGGAAAACACTGAGACCATGTATGGACAAGTTTTAAAGATGATTGACAGAAAATGATTACTATTTCCAAAACCATTAAGATATTAGTTATCGCTCAAGCCACGCATAAGGTTGTCAAGCATGGAGGCCTACATGAGTTGACCAATCACATTTGCCAGTATTATTACTGGGAGTCCATCAACTATGGTGTAGTGGATTATCTGGCTTGCTGTGTGGAGTGCCAGTTGCACAAGCCTCACAAGAACACAACTGGATATTGACTAGTCCTCCCTGGATTTGCTTAGCATACTTTGTCCATTGATGTGATGGGACCATTAACCATAAGTACCAGGGAAGTCAAATACATAATAGTTGCAATTGACCATCTGATTACATGAGTTCAAACAAAGGCCCTGGCTAAAGTAGACACTAAAAGCAATGCAAGGTTTATCCTGGATCAAGTAGTATACCACTATGGATGCCCACAGGTCTTATAGAGCAATAATGGAACAAATTTCACGTCACATGTGATCCTTAAATTGAATGAAATAATGGGGATCTGAGGATTTGTGTCAATATCTTACCATCCGGAGATGAATTGGACTGGTAGAATGGGTCAATGGGACGCTGGCCACAATGCTGAGAAAGATGATCACGGAGAGAACATCCACATGGGGAATGTACCTCAGTTTGGTGATGTTCACATATAATATAAGTCATCATACGGTGACAGAAAATTGCCATTTAGTTACTATATGGAAGGATGGCCACGTTGGCACCAATTTTAGATTTGGTGGTGAAACCAACATTGGGGATGAGTGTTGAGCAGTGCCTGATCCAATTATTGAATAACCTGATCAAGATTTAAATGCAAGCATTTGATACAACCTTGAAGAAAAGGATCAAGGCAAAAATGACGGATGATAAGAACTGACTGGCCTACTCAGAATACCAAATAGGCGTTAAAGTTGCTTATTTTGATACGAATGATTTTGGGAGAAGAAATAAAGTTAGATTTGTTGTTAAAATTTACAGGCTTTGTTGATTAAACATGGCCAATAACCCTTAATTGATTAGCAGCACAAGTTCAGTGTTGTGCAATCCTTTTCGTTTTCTGATAATAATATATATTCAATTAATAATAATATGAAGACTATTATCCATAGTTGATTATATCACTAGGGTTAGGCCAAATCTTGACCAGTATTCTTCCTCAAAATACTTAGGATGTCCTCAATAGTGACTCATTCCCTTGTACCGCACACTTGATCCAAGCTCAGATCCTCATTTACGGATTCTCTCTGGTGACACACAGTCAGCAGCAATTCCTGTCTTAGCTAAGCTTCTCTTCTCTGGATCCACGCTAAATCCTTACTCTTTATCCTAAAAGGTTCCAATTAAAATACAAAGCAATAAATTCCTTGAAGAAGAATAGAACTAAAGAATTCTGTTAAAGTATATTATAATAATACTCTGGTAACTAGTGGTTTTATTAAGTAAATTCTTAGGGGAATTTATAGTGCAATTCAGCACCCATCCCTCAGTTGGAACCTCATTGATGAAACGGCAGCTGTTGCCATTGAATTACCCATTGTTGTCTCATTAGTGATGGTCTTCCCAATCCTGGCTAGGATTCCATCATCAGACATCCTTAAGACCTAATATGCAAAGAGTAGGAAATCGTGTCCCTGACATTTTCCTCTCAATCCCAGTGAATCAACCATATTTGGCAAGCGACCTTCTTAGGTAATGGGTCTTGTTACCCATTAAGGCAGGTCACAAATCAACTGATCAATTTACTAGTCGCAAGTGGCATCACTCACCTCACAACTTGCTTTTTAAATTCCCAATAAGTCAGTGATGAAATTCAACCAATCCCAATCTGTAAACTTGATAGTTAATCAATGATTAACTATCAGATGCCCACATTTCGTTGGCACCTCTGCCCAACGAGATCTTAAGCATTCACATGGATCTATCCCCCAAGGGATCCAAACCAGGCGAATTACCTAAAATCTCCAAAACATTTTTAACTTGAAATCAGGGTCAACCAATATCCAATTCACTTTGCTATAGGGAATTATCTCCTTAGCAACCCCTGGGAATTAAGTCAGCAGTGAATATGTACAAAAATACCAACACATCCCCTTTCTTGCCTAGACTTTCAGCGAAAAAAGAATCAGGACAGGAGAATAATGCTTCAGACACTCAGTCAAATACTTCTTTAGTTTAAGCGGAGTATGGTCAATCAGTACTCAACGCTGCTCAGGACAACCTTCAGCATGTGGCTCACTTTCTCTTTCTCCTTGCTACCATTAACTCAGATTGCAGTAATTGACCTTCTGTCATGCTGGGCTGATTGATTTACTTGTGACAATACTAATCCCAGAACTCAGTTTTACCCCCATAAGGGCATATGACCCACTGTCATATTCAGATTCTTTGGTCCAGCATCCTCGAATTCCTGATTTTCTCCTCATCATCAACAGGAGATTCTTTCCGTTGATGTTTGTTTCTTGGCACTGCTAAGAATGCTCATTTATATTTGCCCTTGGTATTTTTTTATAACCTCTTGGCTCATATCATTCTAAATTCTTCTCTGGAAAGCTTATCCATTATTTTGAAATTAGTTTCTCCAAAATTAGAGCTTAACTGATTTCAGAGTGCATGATGTCAACTATTATATATGTCTGACAACCCCCTCTCTTCCAGCTCATATGTCAAATTCAGATCCTTGGTACCAACAACTATCTAATAGCATGTTTAATAAAGACCTTCAGCTCTTCCAGCTGATGAGTTGATCTGTGCATAGGAACCTCTTATATGGTACTCCCAGGACTTATACTCCCAGTCAGGTACATGTGGCCAGTCTTTTCATGGAATTACAGGAAAAAGCATCCAGCTCTGAAAAAACCAGGGTAGAAATTGTCTCAAAAGACTTGCGACCAATCCTTCCTCTATCATTAATTCCTAAGTTAGATTAAAAAACTCTTATGGGTTCAGCTCCATTTGAAGTTTCTCTTACCATCCTCGTAAAACCTCCTGAAGCAATGCTTACCACTCTTAATTGATCATTCCTCTCCAGATTGGACTTTCTTCCAGAGTTCATTTTCCAACTTGGCCAGTATCACAAGCCAGCTATTTTGCCAACTGAACTAGCCATTGGAAAAATTAAACTTTTTAAACTGTCCAACAAAGAAATGAGGGCCCAAGTAACTGAGGCTCTATTCAAAGCTCTAAACCCCTCCAATAAAAAACATTCTAGATTGAGACGTTGCAGCCTATGCTCTTTGATTTGCTGGCCAAGTTTTTCAAAATTGGGCCATGAAGTTCCAGCCTCTCCTGGCTTTCATCGCTCATTCTGCTATTACTTCTAAGAGTCTCATAGCCATTGTCTGCAGGATGCCATTTGCTCCTTGAATGACTATTAGTTTCAGGCGAGTCCCCTTAGTATCTTCCCCTGATGGCTTTAATAGGGGTTTTGATTCATCAACCCTCACCTATTATCCCTTGCTCAATGCTGGCTCACATGTCCAATATTCTTGATGAAGTCCGTCAACAAGCACTCAAGACCAATCTTCTAGCTCCAGTGCCATATTGGGATTTCTCAGGGTTATTCACCGACTTCCTCTTCTTGTTCAGTTGCTTCCCTCCCCAATCTGGGGTATCACGTTTGGCATGTTCCAACATTTCCATCCCTCTTCCCCTAGTCGCTTTCTCACAGGGATCAGCCTCCACTCAAAGACTTGGCTTTGAGTAGGTCTAGCCCTTGATAGCGTCCAATCTCACATAGATCTCACCAGTTTGTTTACTTCTACTGCAATCCATTATCCCTCCCCCAAGAGGCAACATAGGTAGAAATTTACCTGAGTTGAGGGTAACTAATTATATATATATATTCCAATGCGTTTTTTACTAATAATAAAATTTTCCTATACTTTTATTCAATTTTTTAATTTTTTTCTATGAGACTTGACCTTTTCTCAGTTCAGCAATCCATCTTTTTATTGTTATTCCCTCAAACTGGCTCTTAGGAATACTATGACCTACCAGTTTTCTATGGTTCAGAGGTCTTATTTTTTAATACTTAACCATCTAGATTGGTTAGCAGTCCTTTTTTCGGACTTAACCAAATCATTAGGACATAACCAACTTGTTGATTCAGCAGTCCTTTGGGAACTCTTTTCACATTATTTTTTCATTAATCCCTTTCTTTAGATACTTATAATGGACTCAATTTACTATATTTCCACCCAAGAGGTTTTTGATGGAGTAGGCGTCCATCTCCATCTTGGAAATAATCTTAGACAGACCTGACCACAATGCATCCAGTTTTTTATTTCTCCCAAAAATATGCATATCGCAATAGGCAACTCTTTCTCTTATATAATATTCTGATAAGGCCAGTCAGCTCTTATCATTTATAATTTTTTGCTTGAATCCTTATCTTTAAAGTTGTACTAAATGCTTAGATTACATTTTGATCATGATATTTGTCAATAAGTTCAGGTACTGCTTGGCACTCATCCTCAATGTTGGTTCCACCACCAAATATAAAATCGACAGCGACGCGGCCTTCCTTCCATATATCAACTCAAATGGCATTTTCCCATCGGTTTATGATGACTTTTATTGTAGATGAATGTCACTGAATTAAGGTACGTTCCCCATGCATAAGTTCTACTTGCAACCAGCTTCCTCAGCGTCGCAGCCAGCGTCCAATTGACTCATTCTACCAGTCCATTCATCTCCAGCTGGTAAGATACAGACATGACTCCTCATATCCCCATTATTTCTTTAGACCGTGGGATCACATGAGACATGAAATTCATTCCATGCTCACTCAGCAGGACCTTCAGGCATCCATGTTGGTATACTACTTGATCTAGATAAACTTTGCAGTGATGGTAGCATCTACTTTCGCCAGGGCCTTCATCTTGACCCATCTCATCAGATGGTCAATTGCAACTATGATGCATTTGATACCACTAGTACTCATGGTTAGTGGTCCTATCCCATCAATGGACACCATATGTCAAGCAATTTCAGGGCTGACCAGTTGGTATCCAGTTATGTTCTTGTGCAGCTTATGCAACTGGCTCTCCACACAGCAAGCTAGATAGTCTGCTACATTGTAGTTGATGGACTTTAAGTAGTAATACTGGTGAATATAATTGGTTATCTCTCACAGGCCTCTATGCCCAATAACCTTATGAATAGCTTAAATGATAGCTGTTCATTCTGACGGCTTTTAATAGTAATTGCTTCCCATTGATCATCTTATAAACTTTATCATCCATGGTCGTGGTGTTTTTCATCACTTTTTGAAGCGCACCTTGGAATTCTTAGGGCTTATTCCCAATTTCCTTACGACCATTCTCTGGAATAGCTCATCTGCTTGCTGGTATACCACCTGGACCATTGGTAACCGCAATATGCCATCTACATTCTGGTGAGAAGCTTCAGCTCAGTGGACTATCTCATAATTGTAAGCCTGTAACTTTAGTGCCCATCAGTACAGTCGTCCTTCTGGTTCTCTTATATTGTATAGCCTATGCAACAAGGAGTGGTCAATCACCATATTTAAGTGCGTTCCATGGATATAGACCCAAACTGTTTACTGGCATAAATGACTGAAAGAAATTCATGCTCAGTCACAGTGTAATTCCTTTAAGCGACTGAGAGTGTCCAGCCATATATGCCACCAGATGTTCATCACCAAGTTCATCTACTTGTCTCAGCATGGCGCAATTACAATTAACAAAGCATCGGTATGTATTAGTTTCTTGATCAAAATTTGGATATCTCAAAATAAGAGAATATATTAAATTACTGGTGTATTATACTAAAAAGAACTCTGGGCCTCTTCATTTAAAACAAATCCTTTTTCAGACTCTTCAGCAAATGAAAGAGGTTCTTAGCAATTCTTTTCAAAATCCTGTATGAAACTCTGATAGTATCCAACCATTCCAAGGAACTCTTGGATATCTCAGAAACTCTTCAGTACAGTCATTTTCTCTATAGATTCGATCTTCTGGGTTTGCAGCTGCAGTCCACTAGAGTTGATTAAAAATCCCAAATATTACAATTCTTTCTTGAATAAGTGGCACTTCCTCAGCTTAATCTTCAGGTTGGCTGGGGATAGTCACTTAAACATTTTCTCCAAGTGGCGCAAATGGTCAGTGAATGTCCAAACTAATACATTTATATTGTCCAAGTACACTAGGACGCATGACAACTTCAAGCCATAGAGTATGGCGTCCATGGCCCTCTGGAACGTCTCAGGTGCATTGCATAGACCCTGGGGAATCTTCATCAGTTGATAAAGCCCCTGAGTGGTGATATTTGCGGATTTTATTATGGTCTTCTCTTGACAAATCGATTTGTTAATATCCAGATACTAGATCCTTAGTGGAGAAATACTTCGCTTCTCCCAATTGATCTAGCGCATCATTAATTTGTGGTAGTGGGTACAAATCCTTCTTTGTAAACTTGTTCAGCTTCCAATAATTGATCACCACCCAATTAGAGCCATCCTCCTTTTTCACGATTAGGATAGGGCTTGCCTTAGGGACTCAATGACAGAACTAGAAGCCCATGCTTCACTAGTTTGCTGATTTCTTCCTCCACTACTACTTTGGCCACCTTTATCTGTCAAATTGGTCTCATCCTTATTGCAAATTTTTCCCAGTATTGACCTTTATGGATTACATCTTTTGCACATTCCAGTTTGTGGTCATCCTGGGCGAATACTTCCCAATACTTGTCAAATAATTCGAGCACCTCCTCCTACTGTCTGTCCATCAGATCAGAGAGTTGCTCTCAATCAACCAATAGATTGATACTCTCAGTTACTCATACCAGTAATCCCATCTCATCTAAGGTCCCAAAATTGTGGAATTTCCTCTATTCAGCCGTTGTTATTAAATTAACAAATGTGACAATCTGCTTTTTCTAAATCTTCATCAGTTTTTCACTCAAATTTTCCAGGAGAACTCGAATTTTTCCATGGCCTGCCATAATTATACCAGGAGCCAACCAAGGCTCTATTATGGACTTCTTCCAGAAGCTTCTGACTTCCCCATACAGCAGCTCTGGTATCTCCAATGTCAACCCCATGTCAACTATTAGCTGTGATCCCAGCATTATGGTTCTTGCATTCTTAATTCTCAGCAGAATTCTCCATTTTTCTAGTATTTCTGTCAGCATTTCTCATCATTTCCAGCCAACTAGTTGGTATTGAATAAGGACAATGACATCATTGTAGATTAGGTTGATGAAATCTTTTCTCCTAGTCAGTGGAGCCTTCCCATCTTACTAACAAACAATGGTAATGTCTGACCCAATATGGTCAACATATTATCCTCAAAGTTACATTTAACTCCGTATTTTTTTAGAAACTCCGTCCTTAATACTATGGCTTTGGTTGGCCAAAACTATTGTAGGAGCGGATATCAATAAGGATCCAAATTGAAGTGGTAGGGCTATATGCTCCACATGAGATGGTGCTATTTGGCCCAGCTGTCACATATTCTTTCTTGTGTTCTAAATAGGGCGAGATTTTTATCCTCTTCACCAGCTTGGTCAAAAAAAATGTTGATGGGCGCTCCATTGTCAACTATCGCCCTCAACCAAACTTGCTTAACTATTTTATATATATATTTAAACTCAGAGTATTGTAAAATTGTGTTTAAAGAGTGTATAGTGGCATTATTTGGTGAATTGAGGGTTATATTATTTGTGCAATAAATCAGTAAACAATTCCTTAATCATGCTAAGGGTGATTTACAGGTTTACCTCATCTAATCTGACTTTGGTTAATTATACTGGATTATCTACAGCTCAAATCTTGTCCGCCAGTTGTTGCATGTATGGACAAGCAACTTTCTTAATTATTTTGGGGTCAATCCCCTTTGCTCCAGATCTTGTTATCACATTTACATATAAATTAACCACTTGATATAGCTGATCCTGTGCGTCAGCATCAATGAACATATCAATAATGTTAATTTGTTTGTGCATAATATTGGGAGGAACATGTTTTATCCAGCTCTAGACTGTTCCCCATCTAGGCCGTGAGCCTTTTTCCTGATTTCTGTGTGGGTTTAGACTATTTCACTTGGACCACATTAATCTGTTATTTAGGTTTCTTTCAATGCACAGCAAAATGTCCTTTCTTCCCCACTAGTAACAGATTTTTACTTACTATTGATCCATTTAAACTCTTTGGGCTTATTTTCCGGCATGGTTCAGTTATTCACCACCTTAGCGCCCTTGGTCCCCTTAGTGGGATTTGAATTTCATACTGGACTCAATTTTAAACTTCTATTTGGAGCATTGAAGGTAGCTCCCAATATTTTCAAATGATTCACCATCTGAGAGGTGGTAATCTCCATCACAAATATGGAAGATACCAATTGATGCAAATTGTGATTGGGCCAAAGGGCTACTTGTAGTGTGATCCAGACATCAAAACCATCCAGAACCTTTTCTCCAACCAAAATCTGAGATTCTTGGTAGAAACAATTGGTGAAACTTGCTAAGGATTTGTCCTTCTGGAATAAAATTCTCATGAATTCTTGTTTGCGCTTTGTCATGTGCATGGTACTTCCAAATTCCTTCATAAAGGCCGCCTTGGTCTCTGAGTATTACCAGCTGTCCCCCTCTAGATGTGGCAACACTAGGTTCTGACAATTGGTATCCAGGAAATTCATCACCATCAAAGCCTTTTGACAAATCGCTGTATCCAAACATTGTCATATCAAATAATTGGAAAAACGCAGTGGCATTATCCCATTGGAAAGTAGGTAATTTTGGTGTCACTTTAATTTCCTCCAAAGTTTCTCTGGATACCTCTCTTGGTTTGTCTACTTGACTAACTTGAGGAGTAATTTTGGGAGTCATGACTGAATTGGCTGTGAAAGTGGGCAGCAAATTCCTGGGGGTAGTTGTCTTTCCCACTGAAGTCCGTGGAGTTCCTTCTTTAGCGTCAGCGCTGTATACAGCTCACATTCTCATTTGTGAGTCTTCAACTCCTTGACTTGCTTAATTAGTCACTCCATATCTTCGCTGAATGCCTATAATAGAATGTGATCTGCTTCACGCTCCATTTTTAAGAATAAGACTTCTCAAACTAAATCTCCTTCCTTTTTCTTCAATGTGTTACTTTTCCAAGTAACTCATTGCTAAAACTAGAGACATTTTTAACCCCTTACTTGGTCTTGGTAACTCTCTCCTCCAAGGCAGCAAATTCTCCATGATCTGCAAATTCAAAGTGTTCTGGTTGACGGTTGCTAACGCTGTCCAGAGTTTTATTATTTCTTCCTTATATGACATCGTGTCCTAGTATCTTACTCAAATAACCCCTGTAGTAAGCACCAATTGTTAAAAGTTAAGGGTTTCATTGATTGTTTATGACTGTTAACCCCTAAATTGATTAGCTGCACAGGTTCAGTGTTGTGCAACCCTTCATGTTGTCTGATAATAATATATATTTGTTTTGATAATAGTAGAAGACTATTATCCATAGTTTGATTAGATCACTAGGGTTAGGTCCAATCCTTGACCAATTTTCTCCTTGGAATACTTAAGATATCCTCGAGAGGGATTCGTTACCTTATACCGCCTAACTTGATCCATGCTCAGATCCTCATTTAAGGTTTCTATCTGGTGACACACAGTTGGTAGCAATTCCCATATAAGCTCAGCTTCATTTCTCTGGATCCACGGTCATATCCTTACTCTTTATCTTAAAGAGTCTCCAATTAAAGCACACAGCAATAATTTCTTGAAGAAGAATAGAACTAAAGAATTCTGCTAAAGTATATTATAATAATACTCTGGTAACTAGTGGTTTTTATTAAGTTAATTTCTTAGGGGAACTTATAATGGGAATTTGGCGCCCAACCCTAAGTTTTCACCTCATTAATGAAAAAGCAGCCATTGCCATTAAATTACCCATCATTGTCTCATCATTGATGGTCTTCCCCATCCGGGATAGGATTCCAACATCAAACTTCCTTAAGACTAAAAAGGAAAGAGTTGGAAAACGTGTCCTTAACATTTTCCTCTCAATCCCAGCGAACCAACCATATTTAACAAGCGACCTGCTTAGGTAATGGGACTTATTACCCATTAAGACAGGTCACAAACCAACTGATTAATTTACTAGTTGCAGGCTGCATCAATCACCTCACATCTTGATCCTTAAATTACCATTTGGTTGGTGATGAACCCTGACCAATCCTTATTAGTACACCTGATAGTTAATTATTGATCAACTATAAGATGCCCCATTTTCTGGCAACTTTGCCTGAAGAGATCTTAAGCAAACACTTGGATTGATCCCTGATGGATCTGAACCAGGAGAAATTAGCTAAAATCTCTTGAACATTGTTAACATGAAATTGGGGTCAACCAATATCCAGTTCACTTTGCTATAGGGAATTATCCCCCTAGCAACCCCTGGTAATCTAGTCAGCAGGGAATATGGGAAAAAAACAACATGCGAGTGGTCAGGTCCATTCAAGAAATTTTCCAATATTGCAATGGAGGCCTATTTCAACAAGAACCTCTTGGATAGAAGGATTGTGATTTAGGTCCAAGTAAATATTTAAAGCAGTGGATTAAAATTAATAATTTTAATAATGCTCAAAGGACCACTGAATATTAAGATAGTTATGTCCTGATGATTTGGTTGTGTCCAAAAAAGGACCGTAGAACCAAAATAGATAGTTAAGTCTTAAAACATAAGACCTATGAACCATAAAAACTGGTAGTTCAAAGTATACCTAAGAACCAGTTTAGGGGGAATAAATGAAAAGGATCGCTAAACTGAGTGAAGGCCATGTCCCACATAAAAAATAAGATAAAAATTAAAAGATTGATAAAATATGGCAGAAAAAATATTAAAAACGCACATAATAAAGATATATTTATATTTTCTATTGGATATCCTAGACTTAGGGGTGATTTCGCCTATGTTGCCTCTTGAGGGAGGGAAAATGTATCACAGTAGGAGTAAACAAACCATCAAATCTATGTGAGATTGGACGCTAGCAAGGGCTAGACCTACTCAAAGCCAAGTCTTTGAGTGGAGGATGATCCCTGTGAGAAAGCGACTAGGGGAAGATAAAAGAAAATATTGGTACTTGCCAAATGTGATACCCAGGATCAGGGAGGGAAGCAACAGAACAAGAAGAGGCAGTCGGTGATCAACCCTGAGAAATCCCAATATGGCACTGGAGCTAGAAGATTGGTCTTAAGTGCTTGTTGACAGGCTTCATCAAGAACATTTGACATATGGGCCAGCATTGATCAAGGAATACTAGGTGGGGATTGCTAAATCATGCCCCCAATCAAAGCCATCATGGAATGGTACCAGTGGGACACTCCAGAAAACAAGATAGTTTTCAGGAAAGCGGATGTTGTCCTGCATAAAATGACTATGAGCTTCTTAGAAGTGAAAGCAGAATGAGCGATGAAATCCATAGAGGATAGAACTTCATAGCCCAGAATAGAAGAACTTGACTAGAAAAGCAAAGAGCATAGGATGCAACATCTTGATCTGGGATGTTTTAGAGATTGGAGGGGTTCAGAGCTATGGAAAGAACCTAGGTTACTCAGGTCCACAATTCTGCGTAGGGGAGCTCAAAATTATTGCAGTTTCTGATGGCTAGTTCAGTTGACAGAACTATGGTTTCTAAAACTGGCCAAGTCAGAAAAGGAAATCTGGAAGCAAGTCAGGTCTGGCAAGGTATAATTGATCAAGAACAGAGGGCATTACTTCAAAAGGTTTGATGATAATTGTAGGAGTAACTGCAAATTGAGACAAATTCAGGAGATTTATGAATTCTAATCCAGGAATTGATGACAGAGGATGGATTAGTCATGAGATATTTGAGGTTATTGCTAACCTGTTTTCATTGGGGTTGGATACCATTTCCTGTAGTTCTGTGGAAGGAATGGCTACAGTACTGACTGGGGAGTATGAGTCTTAGGGGGACCATAGAAGAGGTTCTGTCGTGCAGATTGACTAATCAGTTGAAAGAGCCAAATATCTTCATCAAATATGCTGTCAAGAATCTGCTTTTACTGAGATTACAAATTTGACATATGAGCTGGACAAGAGGAGGAATGTTGGATTTTTATAATAGTTGACATTCTGCATTTCAGAATCAATTAAGCTATAATTTTGGATAAATTAATGTCAAAATTAATGAGTTAAGCTCTTCAAAAAAATTAAGAATTCTATGAGCCAAGAAGGTATTATGAGAAAATAACAAGAGTGAATATAAATGAACATTCTAAATTGTGCACCAAAATGATATTGATGGCAAGAATCTCCTATCAAGGATGAGGAGGGAGATCAGAAAATTGAGGACACTTGACCTGAATTCTGAATATGACAGCGGGTTATATGCCTTGATGGGGGGACCCAGATCCTGTATTATTATCATCAAAAGTAAATCTATCACCCTGACATGACAGAGGGTCATGAAAACCGTGCTCAGAGTAGGCGGTAGCGAGGAGGAAGAGGAAGAGAACCGCATGTAAAGTGTTGGCCTGAGCAGTGTTGAGTACAGATCAACTGTGCTCCACTAGAGTCCAAAAAATATTCAATCTGGTGTCCAAGGTTGTATTCTCCTGTCCCAATCCTATTCTTGCTGGAAATATAGGCAAGAGGGGGATGTGTTAGGATTTTGGCCCACATTTCCAGCTGTCTAGATTATCATGGGTCGCTAGGGGATAAAGCCCTATGGCAAGTGAAATGAATATTAATTGACCACAATAACAGGTTAATAATGTACAGGGGATGATAGTAATTTGCCATAATTAGATCTGTTGAGATTGATCTGGGTGAATACTTAAGATCTCATCAGGAAGAGTTGCTGACAAAATGAGAGCATCTGATAGTTGATCAATGATTAACTATCAGGTGTACTGAAATGATTGGTTAAATTCATCACTGATTTATTGAAAATTAAAAGCAAGTTGTGAGGTGAGTGATGCTGCCTGCAACTAGCAAATTGATCAGTTAGTTTGCAACATGCCTTAATGGTTAACAAGTCCCATCACCTAAGCAGGTCTCTCACCAAATATGGGTGGTTCACTGGAATCAAGTAGAAAACGTTAGGGACACGTTTTCTGACTCTTTCCATTTTGAGTCTTGAGAATGTCCAATGGAAGAATCCTACCCTGGATGAGGAAGATCATCGCTAATGAGATGATGAAGGAAATTCATGAAAATTGGCTGCCATTTTATGACTGAGGCGCCAACTGAGGGTCAGGTACTGAATTCGCTCTATAAATTCCCCTGGTAAATTACTTTAATGAAACCCTTAGATACTCAAATTTAGAAAATACTTAGCAGCAATTCATTACTAGTCTTATTTTTATTCATCTTAAGGAATTATTGCTTGTGTTCTTTAATTGAGGACTCTATAGTAGGATAAAGAGTAAGGATCAAGGATGATTAAGAAGAGAAGCTGAGCTGAGATGGGAATTGCAGCCTACTTTGTGTCACCAGAGTAAAGGCCCTAAACTGAGGGCTTTGAGCGTGGATAAAGTTAGGCGGATAAGGGTACAAATCCCTACTGAAGACATCAAGAGTATTTTGAGGAGAAATACAGGTTGAGCGTTGGACCAGAACTGGTTATCTATTTAACTACAGATAATAGTATTCATACTATTATCAATCATATATCATATAAAATCAGAAAACGCAAAGAGTGCACAAACTGAACAGTTCAGCTATTAATTAGGGGTTTTTATTCGTGAATAAGAAGTGAAAACCTAACTTATAACAGGAGGGATGTAAATCATGATCCCCATATCCACAATCTTTGAGCCAGAGGTTACCAGTAGGATGGGGGCATATAGAGGGATCCCATCTTTGGTATACACAGCCTCAGGGGGTAAATTAGTTTTCTTTCCTTATACTTGGTATTCGACTTTACAAATGGAGGACGGTAAATTGAGAAGGCAGGTTCATTTTCTTAGGGTCATTTACTCTTGACCAGGAGTTCAAATATCAACGGGATCTGATATCCTAATAGTGAGAAGTACTTTTCTTTATGGTTTATGATGCAATTGAACTGCTGCATCAGTTGGAGTCCAATAAGCAACTCATAATTTTCATTTTCTAATGCAATAGTGGGGACAGTAATTAGAAGTTCAAAATTGGAGAGGTAAGGCGGAACACGCTAGTTGCTTTAGCTGTCCAATTACCATCCATACCATATTCAGCTTTGTGAATCAAGTCTAGAGCCATTTTTATTTTCTGGATAAAATAGGAGGATATTATGTTAACCGGTGAGTCAGTATCAATTATTGCAAGACTTTAATCTTATGAACGACTACCTCTACTTAAACCACCAATGAGCAAAACTGAGAATTACTGGCTAGTAAACTTTTGTGGGGATTTGTAGCAAAGCAGCAGGGGGATTTTGCCGCGGCCAATATTATGGCTGTTTAATGCTGTTAAAGGTTTTATCTGCAAGCGCTTGGCTCTCCATAGAGGAATTGACCAACAAGGTTTGTTTGGGTTACTAGTCAACATAAAAATAGGAAATCTGGATATCTTTATTTTCTTAAACATAAATGGTACGTCAATTTCTGCAGGCGCCGCTAACACAAAGCATCCTAATGTGCTAGTCATGGAACTAGAGCTAGTAAAAAGGGTCCTGAGGCACATGATTATCATCAGCATAGGGAGCCTCCTGCCCTATACTGACTGATCTTTTGCCAACCTATGTTGGAAGATGCTACAAGTGTCTACAGTATGTTGATTCTCTTGCAAAAAGTGCAGAATAATTTGTGGATAGGCGAATTGGGAAGGGTAACCACTAACACTTAGGGCCAAGGATTATTATTAAAACAATGGGCCCAGTGTGTTTGAGTAGATCAACTGGAATTTCCAAAATGATTTCTTTATTATTGGAGGAGAGACGCCAAGTTAGACTTCACCATTTTAAGATAAAGTAAAATAATAGTTATATTTTTAAACGCCAAAAACAAGGCAGTGATAACATCATTTAAAGTAAGACATTTTCTTGGTGACCAACGTTTGAGCATCAAGGTATAAATGGTGAGTGAACTCAGTGTTAGTTTTTCCCCAATAATTGCTTATGCCCATAAAAATTTGCTTTTGGTTGGATAAAGTTAGGTTGCTCCTGAATTCCCAAAGCAAGGCAGTCTTGGCGTCTTCCCAATTCTGGAAATGCATGAGATGACGTACCATAATGTCTTGAGCTACATGACTAAGACAGTTTGTTAGGTGCTTAAGCCGTTTGGTGTCAGTGGCTTCTACCATAGCACTTTTATAATAAAATAAGAAAAAAGAAGATAATCCCTTCACCTGGGACGTACTTCTCTTTGGTGACGATTTCAATGTGCCACTGGGGGGTTAATGTTCCTCGACTTGAAAATACACTGGGGTGCATTTTCACCTGAAGAGGAACCGCTATTGCTAGGAGATAAGTGAGGGTGGAGAGCGTCCATCTGACTTTTTAAGTAGTTGATATCTTCCATTATTGAAACTACCCAATCATGGGTGGCACAAAGGGTCAATTTGGTGGCAACAAGCAGGATTAACTGCCAAATTTCGATTTTAAGCTCAGTAGCTGCATCACAAAGTTTGAGTTGGCGTCGCTCAAAGGCGAGAAATCTTTGCTCTATCTCATGCATCATAGCGATTAATTTTCCAAGAGATTAAGGCGTTCCTGTTCCATAGAGGAATCTGACATCAAATTGTTATTGCTCATTATAATATTAGTTGCACCATGAACTCAGGATAAATCTAGCAGGGAGCACCAGTTTTATTGGGACTAAGGGTTTAGACCACTTGTCCCTTTATTTTTAATGCCAGAGAACCCAAACTTCCTGGGTGCTGGATTATACGTTTTTTACTTTCATTAGACAGATTGATTTTCCTCAGGTTAACGTTTCTGGAGTCGTAGATCCTAACATTTAGTTTGTCCCTAAATAAATAGAGTAGGCCAATTTGACTTAAATGGCAAAAAGAGTGTCCAGTTATTGCTTAGAATCATCGTTATGTAGGATTTTTTTCTTGGTAAGTCTCCATGCATACCAAGCTAAGATCTATTCTCATAACCAATTGGGGATTTGGTGTCAGGTTGTTAATTTCAGTCAAATAGAATTTGCTTACCGCATGGATCAGGTTTGAGCCCTAAGTTTAGGGAGCTTCAGGGGAGCAATATTCAATCACATAAATTGAGGTTGTTCCCCAATGTTGGAAGGCTGTGATTTTTGTCGGGGATTATCCCCAATAGATGTTTGGGCTATTTTATCAGATTGATATTGATTTCCTTAGGCTGACAAATTCAAATCTGAAGTTTAGGTAGAAATCCTGCCAAATTAGGTTGATCAAATTATCAATACTTGCCTTGACATAGCCCTTGACAAATACAAGTTATTACTTTTTATTAGGTAAACAATTCCTCTAAAAGTTTTCCACCATAGTACAAAAAATTATAACATGTTTTAATTGGGGCATTGACCTCCTTTTGTGTTTAAATCCCATCTAAGGATAGTCATGGTATTGAAAATCAGTTTTTTATCTTTGTTAAATGGCAATTGGGTTGAGTGCATAAATATCATATATTATGACCTCAAGTTTTATTGCTCTACCAGTGGTCAAAGGGCACAAATGAATGCCTAAAGGCTCCAGATCCTAATCAAAAACCTGCAAAGTTGCAGGTTAATATAGTCACTAGAGTACATATGAGCATCTTACTGAGACATTTGATGGAAATATGCATAGTTGACAACCTCTCATTGATAAAGGTGCTTAAATGCCCAGGGATATTGATCCTGACTATTCAGATCCAATAGCAGTGTTGTTGGCCAGCCTTACTAATGATGTACTGCTGTATACTGTCCCCCTTATTTCTTATGTACGTCTGTTACCTATCCACAAGGTAACAAGCATTTGTGAATTTAGGAGTTTCGTGGCTTTAGCCTTGAGCACTATATACTAGTTGTATATAAGAGACCTATATAAGTTAAAATTGGGCTGAAATGAAACGGAATAAGGTTGAGGAACTGATGTTAAATATATTTTTATTCTTCACTATCACTTATGATTTTTGGAACATTAAAGACAGCACATACTGGTTTATAATAGGGGATGTACCGCCCATAAAAGCTCACCCTATCAAAAGAGTAAGATCAAAGTAATATGGGTAGCAGTGGGACTCAAGTGAGTATTGGATTCTAGGATATTGTTCCTTAAAAGCCCCTGAGACTTTCCACTTTAGTTGGTGCAAAAAGAAGATATAGTCATTGGTGGTGTTAAAATTTAGAGGTTTTCGCTGATTGTTTAAGATTAATAACCCCTAAATTTATCAAATGCACAGGTTCAATGTGTGCATAATTCGCATTGTTTGATAATAGATGATATTTGATTGATAATAGTATGAATACTGTTATCCATAGTTGAATAGATAACTAGTTCTGGTCCAACGCTCAACCTGTATTTCTCCTCAAAATACTCTTGATGTCTTCAGTAGGGATTTAGACCCTTATCCGCCTAACTTTATCCACGCTCAAAGCCCTCAGTTTACGGCCTTTACTCTGGTGACACAAAGTAGGCTGCAATTCCCATCTCAGCTCAGCTTCTCTTCTTAAGGATTCTTGATCCTTACTCTTTATCCTACTAAAAAGTCCCCAATTAAAGCACACAAGCAATAGTTTCCTGAAGATAAATATAACTAAGATCACTAATGAATTTTTCTAAAAACACCTCTTTAAAGAAAGTGAATTATCAGGGCAATTTATAGAGGGAATTCAGTACACAACCTTCAGTTGGCGCCTCAGCCATGAGCAGCAGCCATTGCCATTGAACTTCCCTTTGTTGTCTCACCAGCGATGGTCTTCCCCATCTGGTTAGGATTCCTTCATCAGAAATACTCAAGACTTAAAATGGAAAGAGTCATAAAGCGTGTCCCTAACGTTTTCTACTTGATTCCAGTGAAGCAACCTGATTAGGTATGAGACTTGTTACAATTATGGCAGTTTGCAAACCAACTGATTAATTTGGTAGTTGCAAGCAGCATCACTCGCCTCACAACTTTCTTTTTAAGTTTCCAATAAGTTAGTGATGAAACCTTACCAATCCCATCAGTCAACTGATAGTTAATCTTTAATCAGCTATCAGATGCCCCATTTTATCAGCAACTTTGCCTGATGAGATCTTAAGCATTCACCCAGATTGATCCCTGACGGATTTAATCCTGGTGAATTACCTAAAACCCAAACCATTATTAACCAAAATTGGGGTCAACCAAAATTCAGTTCCTCGCCATAGAGAATTAGCCTCTAGAAACCCATGGTAATATAGATGGCTGGAAAGGTGGGCAAAAATACCAACACATCCCCTTTTTCCTAGATTTCCAGCAAGAATAGCATCAGGACAAGAGAATACTTCCTCAGACACCAGGGAAAATATTTCCTGGTTTCTAAAAGAGCACAGTCAATCTGCACTCAACGCTGTTTCAGGACAACCTTCAGCATGTGTTTTTCTTCCTCTTCCTCCTCACTACCGCCTCCTCAGAGCGTGATTCAAATGACCCTCTGTCATGATGGGCTGATTGATTTACTCATGATGATACTAGTCTCAGGGTCTGGGTTTCCCCCAAGTTAGGGCCTATGTCCCGCTGTTATACTCAGGATTCTTGGTCCAGCATCCTCAATTTCCTGATCTTTCTTCTCATCCTCAACAGGAGGTTACTACCGTTGATGTTTTTTTCATGACACAATTAAGAATACTCAATTATATTCCCTTTTGTTATTTTCTTTTTAATACCTCCTTAGCTCATATCATTCTTATTTTCTCTAAAGATCTTATCACATTAATTTTGAGATTAATTTCTACATAATAAAAGCTCAATTGATACAAAAGTACATAATGTTGGCTATTATATAAAGTCCAACACCCCTCTCTCATCCAGCTCATATGTCAAATTTGGAATCTCAGTACCAGCAACTGCTCAACAGTATGTTTGATAGAGATGCTTGGCTCTTCCAACTGATGAGTCGATCTGATCAACAAAAGCTCTTCTATGGTCCCCCTAGGATTCATACACCTATTCAAGTACCCATAGTCAGTCCTTCCACGGAACTACTGAAAATAGTATCCAACCCCAAAGAAACCAGGTTAGCAATTGTCTTGAATGACTCGTGAGCAATCCTCCCTCTGTTTTCAATTCCCATATTAGATCTTGATACTATCCTGGATTCAGCTCCATTTGAAGATATACTACAATTATCATCAAACTCTCCTGAAGCAATGTCCTCCGCTCTTGGTCAATCATTCCTCACCGGGTCTGACTTTCTTCCAGAGTTCTTTTTCTGACTTGTCCACTTTTACAAACCAGCTGTTATGTTAACTGAATTAGCCATCAAAAACTGTGAACATTTTGAACTCTCCTACGCATGATTGTGGACCTGATTAACCAAGGTTCTGTCCATAGCTTTGATCCCCCAATCTCAAAAACATCCTAGATCAAGATGTTGCAGCTTATGCCCTTCGTTTTGTTAACCAAGTTTTTTGAAGTTGGGCCACGAAGAACCCCAGCCTCTCCCAGCTTCCATTGCTCATACTTCTTTCCCTTCTTAAAAGCTCGTAGTCTACATCTGCAGGATGCCATCTACAACCTGCACAACTATCTCATTTCTGGCGTGTCCCATTAATACCTTCCCCTGATGGCTTTGATAGAGGGCATGATTTGGCAACCCCCTCCTAGTATCCCTTGCACAATGCCAGCTCATATATCCAATGTTCTTGATGAAGCCCATCAGCAAGTGCTCAATACCAATCTTCCAGCTCCGGCGTCATATCAGGATTACTTGAGGTTAATCACCCACTGCCTCTTCTTGTCCTGTTGCTTCCCTCCATGATCATGGGTATCACATTTGGCAAGTACCAATATTTTTCATCTTTCTTCCCCTTGTTGCATTCTTGCAGGAATCAGCCTCCGCTCAAAAAAGTTGGCTTTGAGTAGGTCTAGCCCTTGCAAGCGTATAATTTCACATAGATTTTGATGGTTTGTTTACTCCTATTGTGATACATCCTCTTACCCCCAAGAGGTAACATAGGCGGAGTCATCCTCAAGTCAAGGATAATCAGTAGAAAATATAAATATATCTTTATTATGTGCGTTTTTAATGTCTTTCCCCTATATTTTTATCAATTTTTACTTTTTTTCTTTTGTTATATGGGACATGACCTTCACTCAGTTCAGCAGTCCATCTTTCTAATTATTCCCCCAAACTGGCTCCTAGGTATACTCTGAACTACTAGTTTTCTATGGTTCAAAGGTCTTATTTCTAAGACTTAACCATCTATTTTGGTTCAGCGGTCCATTTTTAGGACTTATACAAATCATCAGGACATAATTATCTCAATGGTTCAATGGTCCTTTGGGAACATTCTTTTTATTATTTTTTTCTCGATCCACTGCTTTAAAGATTTAGTTTGGACTCAATTCACAATCCTTCCATCCAAGAGGTTCTTGATGGAATAGGCGACCGTTGCCATCTTGGCAATAATTTTGAATAGACATGAACACGACGCATATAACTTGTTTCTTCTCCTGAAACCATGTGTATTGCAATAGTCAACTTTTCGTCTATTTGGTATTCTGAAAAGGCCATTCAGTTCTTATCATCCGTCATTTTTGCCTTGATCCTTTTCTTCAAGGTTGTATCAAATGCTTGCAATTTCATCTTGATCAGAATATTTGACAATTGGATCAGGTAATGCATGGCACTCAACCTCAGTGTTGGTTCAACCACCAAATATAGAATCAGTGGTAACTCGGCCTTCCTTCTGTACAGTTGATCAAACGGCGTTTTCCCCATTGCCATATGATGACTTATTTTGTATACAAATGTCACTGAAATGAGGTACGTTCCTCATGTGGAAGTTCTCCCTGTGACCAGCTTCCTCAGCATTGTGGCCAGCGTTCCATTGAACAGTTATATCAGTCCTTTCATCTCCTGCTGTAAAGGACCTGACACAACTCTTTGGATCCCCATTATCTCATTTAATTTCAGGATCACATTAGAAATGAAATATTCCATTATCACTCAAAAAGACTTGTGGGCATCCATAACAATATACTACTTTATCCAGGATAAAACTTGCAGTGCTTGTAGCGTCCAATTTTCACCAGGGTCTATGTATCGGCTCATCTATTCAGATGGTCAATTACAACTATGATTTAATTTACTCCCCCAGTACTCATGGTTAATGGTCCCATCACGTCAATGGACACTTTATGCCAGTAAAATCAATGGCGGACCAGTCAATTTCTGGTTGTGTTCTTGTGAGGCTTGTGCAACTGGCACTCCACAAAGCAAGCCAGATAATATGCTACATAATAGCTGGTAGACTTCCTGTAATGATACTGGCAAATGTGATTTGTCATCTTCCTTAGGCCTCCATTACTGACAACCTTATGCGCAGCTTGAACAATTGCCGCTCATTCTGATGGTCTTGGGAATAGTAATCATTTATTGTCAATCATCTTGAAAACTTTTACATTCATGGTCTCAGTGTTTTCCATCGCTTTTCAAAGCGCACCTTGGAACTATTGGGGCTCATTCCTGATTTACTCTTCAACATTCTCTGAAATAGCTCATCTGCTTGCTGGTATACCACTTGGACCATTGGTAACCTCAATAAGACATCCGCATTATGATGAGAAGCTCTATCTTGGTGGACTATCTCATAATCGTAAGCCTGCATCTTCAATGCCCATTGGGCCAGTCGTCCTTTCAGTTCTCTTAAATCTTCAGCCAACGCAGCAAGGAGTAGTCAATCACCACTTTAAAGTGCGTTCTTTGAATATACACCCAAATCTGTTTACATGCATATTACCATAAGGCTTTAGCGCTCAGTAACGCTGTAATTCCTTTCTGCTGCTGATAGTGTCTGGATCACTTAAGCTACTGTATGTTTGTCCCAAGCTCATCTACTTGGATCAGGGCTGCGCCAATCACCGTTAACAAAGCATTATTTTAGACTATTAATTTTCAATTGAAATTCGTATATCTCAATATTGGAGAATCTATCAGATATTGGCATAACTCATTAGAAGTCTGGGCCTCTTGATTCCAAACGAATTACTTTGAATCCTTCAGCAAATGAGAGAGGGGCTTGGCAATTCTTGTGAAATCCTTTATGAATCTTTGGTAGTATCTGACCATTCCAAGGAACACTCATATCTATCAGACATTCTTAGAACAGCCATTCGCTCTATGCCCTCAATTTCTGGACTTGCGGCTACAGTCCACTAGAGTTGATAATGAATCCCAGTTATTCCAACACTTTCTTAAAGAAGTGGCACTTCCTCAACTTGATCTTCAGGTTAGCCGCAGACAGTCTCTTAAAGATACTTCCAAGTAGTGGAAATGGTCAGTAGATGTCCTACTGAACACATTTATATCATCCAAGTACACTAGAACGCATGATAACTTCAGGTCTCCTAAGATGGTGTCCATGACCCTCTGAACCATTGCAGGCGCATTGCATAGACCTTGGGGCATCCTCATCTGTTTTTTACAGCCCCTTCACGGAGATAATCGCACCTTTCTCCTGGTCTTCCATTGACAAATCGATATGTCAATATACTAACATTAGTTCCATCGCAGAGAAATACTTTGTTTCTCCCAATCAATCCAATGCATCATTTTTGTGGTAGTAGATACAAATCCTTCTTTATTATCTTATTCAGCTTATAATAATCAATCACCACCTGATTAGATCTGTCCTTCTTCTTCACAATCAGAATAGTGCTTGTCCAGGGACTTGACAATGGAACTAGAAGTCCATGTTTCACTAGGTTACTGATCTCTTCTTCCAATACTGCTTCAGCTGCTTTTTACTGTTGAATCGGTCTCATCCTTATTGGCAAATTTTCCCCGGTGTCAACTTTGTGGATGACATTCCTTGCACATCCCAAATCGTGGTCATCTTGGTGAATACTTCCCAATACTTTTTAAATAATTTGAGCAACTCTTCCTACTGTCTGTCCATCAGATCAGCGTGTTGCTCTTGATTTACCAGTGTGATGCTTTCAGTCACCCTGCTGCTAATACAATCTCATCAAGGGTCCAAAATTGTGGATTTCATCAATTCATCCATCGGGATTAAATAAACAAACGTGATGATCTTATTCTTCTCAATCTTCATTGTTTTTCACTCAAATTCATCAGAGGAGCTCAAATATCTCCAGGTCCCAGAATGATTATTCCAGGAGCCACCCAAAGCTCTAGTCTGGACTTCTTCTGGGGGCTTTCAATCTCTATACAGCAGCTCAGGTATCTATAACGTCAATTCTGTATTGACTATGATCTGTGATCCCAGTGGTATGGTTCACAAATCCTTTATCCTCAACGGAATTATCCAATTTTCTAGGAATTCCATCTGAATTTCTCATTGCTTTTAGCTAACTAATCGGTAACAAATTTAACAATGCCATCATTATAGATCATATTGATTAAATTATTTCTCCTCGTCAGTGGAGCTTCCCCATCTTTCTGATAAACTAATATTAACGTCTAACCCAATATGGTTAATGTAATGTCTTCAAAGTTACATTTAACTCCATACTTCTGTAGAAACTCCGTCCTTATAATATTATGGCTTTGGTTGGTCAAAACTATTGATGTGGCGGATACCACTAAAGATCCAAATTGGAGTGGCAAAGCACTATACGCTCCACAGGAGATGGTTTTATTTGGCCCAGCTGTCCCATATTCTTACTTGTGTTCCAGATCAGGTGAGATTCTCATCTTCTTCATCAGCTTGGTCAGGACATTATTAATAAGTGCTCCACCATCAATTATCGCCGCACCTGTACTTTTTTTCCAGTATATTAATATATGTACACTTGGAGTAGTGTGAAATCATATTTATTGAGTGTATAGCGGCTTATTTGCAAAATTGGAGGTGAGAATTATTTGTGCCAATAGATCTGGAAATGACTACTTGATCGCGCTAAGGGGGATAGACAGGTTTTCCTCATCTAATTTGACCACGGTCAATTCTTCCAGATTCTCTGCAGCTCAAAGCTTGTCTTCTAATTGTTGAGCATACGGCTGAGCAACTTGACTAACTATTTCATGGTCAATCCCCTTCGCTCCAGATCTGTTTATGCATTAACATCCAAATTGACCAATTGATAAAGCTAATCCTGTGCGTCATCATTGACAAACAATCACTAAAATTAATTTCTTCATGAAATATTAAAGGGAACAGGTTTATCAGCAGCTCTAGAATGTTACAAGTCTAGGCTGTGGGCCCTTTTTCCAACTCCTGTGTGGGTTTGACCTCTTTCTCCTGGACCACGTTGATCTGTTCCTTAGGCTTCTTGCTTTGAACAGCAAAGTTTTAATTTTCCTCCGCACTGAAAACAGTGTTTATCTTTCTTATCAATCTACTTGAACTCCTCAGGCTTATTTCCTGGCCCAGTCTAATTATTGGACTCCTTAGCGCTCTCAGTCTCTTTCATAGGATTTGAATTTCGCAATGGACTTGGTTTAAAACTTCTAAAAGGGGCATAAAAGTAGCTTCTAAAATATTTAAATGACCCACCATCTGCAAGGTGGTAATCTCAGTTGTGAACATGGAAGACATCATTTGATGTAAATTGCAACAGGGATAAAGAACCACTTGAAATGCTATCCATGTATCATAATCATCCAGTACTTTCGCTCTGACCAAAATCTGTGATTCTTGGTAGAATTGATTGGTGAAACTCGCTAAGGAATCACCTTCTGGACTTGGATTCTCATGTTTTCCTCTTTGCACTTCAACATACAAGTGGGACTTCCAAATTCTTTCATTATGACAGCATTGGCCTCCGTGTATGACCACCTATTCCCCTTTTAGATGGTGCAACACTAAGTTCTGACAAACGGTGTTTAAACACTTCATCACCATTAAAGCCTTTTGACGATCACCATACCTGAACATTGTCATATCCAATAATCAGAAAAACGCAGGGGCGTTATCCTGATATAATGTGGGTAATTTTGGCTTAGCTCTAAATTTTTCCAAAGTTTCTTTAGCCACCACTATTGGTTTGGCTGATTGACTGACTTGAGGAGTGATTTTGGGAGTCATCTTCCAAAATGGCTGCAAATGTGGTCAACATATGTATTAGAATAGTCAATTTCCCAACTGGAATTCTTGGGGGTCCTTTCTACAGCATCAGTTACCACATAGGGCTCACATTCGCATCTATGAGTCTTCAATTCTTTGACTTTCTTTATTAAACGCTCTATGTCTGTGCTGAATGCCCATAAATGAATGCAATCTTCTTCACGTTCAGTTTTCAAAAATAAAACTTCTCAAACTAAATCTCTTTCCTTTTTCTTTAATAAGGTTACTTTCCCTAGTAACTCATCGCTAAAATTTATAATGTATTGGGCTCCCAAGGCCCAGCCTGCCACAGGCTGTAAACCCAAACCCCCAGATGTGGGTCACTCCCATGAGGGAAAGGGCAATAACCTTACCAACCCCCAAGACTCCTACTCAGGCAGGTGACCTTGCTGGGCACACCAGGCTGAGGTGTGGCACACTGTCCTCTGTCACCTTGGGGCCACTCTGGCAACCACCATCCCAAATGGATGGCATGGGCTGAGGTGTGGCAGACATCAAGGTCCTGACAGCCTCTGGTCACCCGTGCTGCAGCTTTTGACAAGCTTCCCCAGCCAACACTGGGCCAGGGTATTCTGCTCTGCCAGGGCATCGCCACCCCAAAGGATCTCAGGTCATCCACCCCCACCTCACTTCCTATCGCACTGCCATCCACACCAAAGCAACCCACTTGAATAAATAAAATACAATATTAAATTATAACAGGTCTAGCGAATAGCAGCCTTTATTAAAGTGAAATTGAGGTTTGGAATAGAATTCCAAAATGAGGTCCATTGGGATAAACCTCACTTTGAAATAATACCTAAAAAGGACAAATACATTGTCAGTCATGAGGCGAATAAAAGTCTTCAGAATTAATGGCATCATAGAAACTTGTTGGCAAATGGGTAAACCTCCAAAAATGGACACCAATTAAATAAGTACTTGAATAATTATCCTGCTATTAACCCAATTAGGAAAACCACATCAGAATAACAGAATTGCAACCATCAAAAAACCCAAATCTCATAACTCCTAACCTTACAAGATCCATGTACAATAATCAACCATTACAAAATTAGAGACATCTTTAGATCCTTCTTCAATCTTGGTAATACTCTCCTCCAAGGCAGCAAATTCTCAATAACTGGCTGAATTCAATGCGTTCTTGTTGATGGTTTCCAACACCATCCAGAGTTTTCTTAACTCATACCTGTACAACATCTTGTACTGGTGTATCCTACTCAACTACCCCCTAAGTGAGCACCAATTGTTTATATTTAGAAATTTTCACTGATCGTTCACAATTAATAACCCCTAAATTATTTAACTGCAAAAATTTTGTTTTGTGCACTCTTCACGTTGTCTGATAATATATGATATATGATTGATAATAGTATGAAGACTATTATCCATAGTTGAATAGATAACTAGTTCTGGTCCAACGCTCAACCTGTATTTCTCCTCAAAATACTCTTGATGTCTTCAGTAGGGATTTATACCCTTATCCGCCTAACTTTATCCACGCTCAAAGCCCTCAGTTTACGGCCTTTACTCTGGCGACACAAAGTAGGCTGCAATTCCCATCTCAGCTCAGCTTCTCTTCTTAAGGATCCTTGATCCTTACTCTTTATCCTACTAAAGAGTCCCCAATTAAAGCACACAAGCAATAGTTTCCTGAAGATAAATATAACTAAGATCACTAATGAATTTTTCTAAAAACACCTCTTTAAAGAAAGTGAATTATCAGGGCAATTTATAGAGGGAATTCAGTACACAACCTTCAGTTGGCGCCTCAGCCATGAGCAGCAGCCATTGCCATTGAACTTCCCTTTGTTGTCTCACCAGCGATGGTCTTCCCCATCTGGTTAGGATTCCTTCATCAGAAATACTCAAGCCTTAAAATGGAAAGAGTCATAAAGCGTGTCCCTAACGTTTTCTACTTGATTCCAGTGAACTAACTATATTTGGTGAGAGACCTGCTTAGGTATGAGACTTGTTACCCATTATGGCAGGTCGCAAACTAACTGATCAATTTGGTAGTTACAAGCAGCTTCACTCGCCTCACAACTTGCTTTTTTAGTTTTACAATAAGTTAGTGATGAAACCTGACCAATCCCATCAGTCAACTGATAGTTAATCATTGATCAACTATCAGATGCCCCATTTTGTCAGCAACTCTGCCCAACAAGATCTTAAGCATTCACCCAGATTGATCCCCAATGGATCCAATCCTGTTGAATTACCTAAAATCCTCCAAACATTATTAACCCAAAAATTAAGGTCAACCAATATTCAATTCACTCACAATAGGGAATTATCCCCTAGCGATCCATGGTATTATAGATGGATGCAAATGTGGGCAAAATCCCAACAGGTGATAATAAATTACAAGGTACTCAATCTCTAGAACAAGAAGGATTGTTCCTTATAGCCCCAAATTGATGGTCATCTTCTTGACTATAATCTAGCTCCAATATTTTTGTTGTGGATATCTCCAGCGATTAATGGTATAACTTTCTTTTACTATAGTATCAGTCCAGCTGTAATTAAGAGCTAATGAGGGTCTAATTAAGATTAAAATTAAGTGCCTCAGTGTCTTTGTAACGCCCCAGCAACGTTTTATGGGAAATGAATGAAGTCTAAGGAGACTTTTTTAGTTGTGCATTCTGCGTAACATGATGACATCATGGTGCACTCAAAAACTTAATTATAAGCTATAAGCACATATATAAAGTATACCGGCTGGCTTCTTCAGGCTCCTCAGGGCAGATGCCCACCAATTGCTCCTTTATTTAAAACGTAAAGGATTTTATTAAGTGCAAAGTCTTAGAGAAGGATAATAATTTGTACCATATAAGTTAAGAATAGATTCTTGACCCCTATCAAAGTCTGGTGGTAGATCAAGTACTCATTGAAATGTTGAAGGATTTATTAATTTTTTTAGTACTAGATGGTCCCAACCCAAGCGAAGGATTTATTGATTCATTTCTAGGTTTACTGATTCAGAGACTCCCTCATACACCTTTTTAGAGGTGCTTTAGGTGAAACCCTGAACAAGAGCAGTTCTTTGACTAATTCAGACTTTTTATTATTAATACTATATTTAGCCACCAACAATTTGACCGCTGTAATTCTAACATTTGTGATAGCAATAGAGTGCTAGCTCTGTCAAGCTTTGCACTAGCATTGATGAAGTATCAACTTTAGGGTTACAGTACATTTATTACCTTAATTGAAGTTGACTTATATAGTATTGTTATCAACATCAGTTTATAAATTTTATTTGGTACTTTATTGGTATTAAGGCACAAATTGCTAGAAATCCAATACTCTAAAGCACTTAGCGATTTCACAATAACACCAAGTTGACAAACCAACAAATTCTAGATAAATCGCCCCAAAAGTGCTCCACTGACCAATAAGATAGGGTAGAACGCTCTAATTAACTTATTAAATATTAATCTTAAGTATAAAGTTGTATTCAATATTTTAACTCCCCTATTCTCCCATTAACATCCTTATGCCTTCTTTTATGCCTAACTATCTGTTGGCTTTCTAGTGGCAGATAATGAAAACATTTTAACTGTGTTACTATTTTTGATCTCTGTGCAACATTCAAAATAAATCCTAATTTAATTCATCTGAACCTGACCTGTGCCAGCACTTCCTACATTCATGACTTACTTCAACCCTTACATGGTATTCACCTATCACTCAAGTTTTTTTCTGATTTCCTCCAGTATTTTAATAGTACTACTAATTACTTAGTAAACTAGCCTTTTATACCTTATTCTATTTAAGGATTAACGTTCCCTTAAGCCTCTGAACCAGCCTTAAGCTGTATTAGCTCATTGTATTACGTTAGATCCTGTGGAAAGCATCCAGCTATTCTTTATCAGTTTTCCCATTTGCAGAAATATACAGAGTGGTGCTCACTACAGGGTGTACTCTGAGATGTCACTATGAAATCATTAACACATAAAGATATCATTCTTTTTTGAATCGCTGAACCTCTTATTAAAAGTTCAAGTCCTATTTTAATCTGGAGAAGAGGGACCTTTGAAACCAATAAGAAGGTCAAGTCCCCACTCATGATTATCAAATGAATCTCTGAACCTATGATAAAAGTTTGGTTTTTTCTGTTGTCCAACCAAGCATCTTAAGTACCTGACCATTCCATGCTAGACCAGTTGAGAAGAAATAATCTGTGACTCAATTATGTCTCCATACTGAAGTCATCTTTAAAGAGCATTCAACTGCGAAACTCAGAGCGGTGAAGATGACTCATGCATGCTTAAAAAAGCGCTATTATTGGGTGCATTTTAATGTATTATTAAATTTTGTCACTATTCTTACAACGTTGTAATTTATTTCTAATTTAACTCATCAATATACTCTCTAAAAGTCCCCACAAAAACTGACAATATGAGCTTAACGCCCCCTGCAATTTGACAGTTTCTATAGCCATTCTGAGAAAACACCTTCGCATAGATAGACTTATTCTAAATTACTTGTTGGCGGTAACACACTAATAAAAAGACTCACAAATGTTTACATGAGGCCCTATGCTTTTCTGGTGGTTTACCTGAGCTTACCACCTGAAATGCCTTGACAATTATTTTTGCATTTCCTTGTCAATCTGATTTCATAACAACGTTGTTATCTTTTGTTTTTTTATAAATCTAAACTATTGTAGAAAATAAAAAAAGATAAGCAAAAACAGCAAAAAATACAAAAATTAAACCTAAAAAATAATATTATTAAAATATATTATTCTAATTTACATATTTGATTTTACCTATAATTTAAGCTTTTTTTAAATATAGAACTGGTGTTAATAAGTTTCATGGCTCAGCTGACCCAAAAATGGGGTCAATAAGTCGCCATGCGCAAGCTGACTCAGCATCCCAACTACAACAAACATTTCACTGCTCCCTGTAAATATTATCACCTCTTTGCTTGCATCCATATAGAGGCTAAGAGCGATATGCTGAGCTGTCCCCACCTACAGCCTCTTTATACCTGCCAGCTTATCTACCCATGCTGAAGATAAACCAGAGAATCACTGCATCTGTGCAAGCTGAACCAAGGATTTGCTTAGTTCTTGTCGCATTAAATTTTGGCCTTATGAGTCCAGTATGTCCCTTGAAGTAAGGCTTACCATCAGATTTTGACCTCCTGGCCATATTATACCTCAGCACCATGTTCCTTGGCCATCAGGATCGCTAATATACTCCCCGCCATCACAACCAACTGCATCTTCTGCTTTATCCCAGCCTACTGCCATATATTTTCCATTTACTACTTTCCTTATCCCCTAGATTATCTGAAACAACTATTGTGATTAATCCTCTCCACCAAGCCAGAAATGCCCTGTGACTTACTTTGTCTGATGATCTTAAACCTTCTTAGTTTCCTTTCCTTTGGTGAAATCTCACTAGTCCATGCAAAATTATATTCTACCAGCATAGGACAAATCTACCTTAACTTAAGCGACCAGGTTACCAAGCCATATGCTAGTGCAGGTTTCATATTCACCTCAGCGAAAACATTATAACCCCCATTCAAAGCTTGGATGGTCTATGTCAGGCTTTGAACTAGTATCAGTAAAGCCTTGACTTTAGGGTTGCAATACATTTATTGCTTTAGTTGACGTTGACTTATCTATTATTGCTATCAACAGCAGTTAGTAATTTTTACTTGATGCATTATTTGATTAAGGCCAAAATTAATAATAATCCTATATCTGAAAACACTGAGAGATCTATAATAATGCTGAGTTTAAAATCCAACAATTTCTGGATAAATTTCCCCAAAGTACTCCACTGGCTAATGAGATAGGGAAGAAAGCCCTAATTAACTTATAATCCTGATTAAGTATGAGTTTCTATTCAATATTTCAACTCCCCTAGTCTCCCAATAACAACCTTATTCCTCCTATTATGGTTAACAATATATTGGCTTCCTGGCGGCAGATAATGGAATACTCTTAAATGTGTTACCACTATTGATCTCAATGCATACTTCAATAATGACTTCTAATCTACTCCAGATCAGAACCTGGACTGCGCAAACACTTCCTACTCTCCTGAATTTACTTCCACTCTTATATGGTATCCACCTATTACCCAAGATAATCCTGATTTTCCCCAGTACGTTAAAAGGTACTACTCTATGATAAATATACTAACCTTTTATATCCTATCCTATCTAGGATTGATGTTCCCTTGGGCCTCTTAACAAGCCTTAAGCTGGTTAAACCTTTGTATTGTGTTAGGTCCTGATAAAGCATCAATTAACTCCTTGTCCGCTTTCTCCATCAGTAGAATGCCAAGAGGCGCGTTTTTTTCTAGGATAACAAACAGCAGATGGATCATTTTAATTAAAATATCATCAAACCCGTAACCATTGAAGAGAGAAATTACTATATTGCTAAACAAGAGTGCCTTGCTAACCTCCTTATAAATCAAGCAGTTTCATCTATGTCTATATGAGAATCACCTCACTGTAATTATTTAACATGCCTCCCTTCTCTGGTTGCAACTAATGAATGACCTAGATAGTATTCTAGTGAGATGGGAACTATTACTAAAGAGCTACAACTTTACTATTGTTCAACATGATGGGATCATGCATTTAAACGCTAACAAATCATTGAAAATACCTCTATTACCTCTCCTTAATCCAGATGAAGATTTAATACCTGTCCTAACTAGTTTGCCTGAGAGCTATAATATAAATCTATGTAGATCAGAAAGAATTAAGCTGGATGACCCATAACTTGCAAATATAGGATGGGTTGCTATATAATCATGTTTATGGAAAGTGAATAGCCTATATATGACCATATTTTTAGAACCAAGTATCCTTGAAGAATATCCAGGATGTTACATATAGCTTCCAATTAGGCAAGCAAGTGGCTATATAAAAGCTTTTACTGGGATCATATTAATTAAACTATACATGTTGCTCTAGAGGTAAGCTTGACATGTAGGTGTTATAATTATCAGTTCTAAAATTTAATAACAATTGGTTGCACTCTCTGGCCCTATAGCGTAGTAAGTGTTGACATAGTTTGACCCTTACTGACAAGTATTCAAAGCTATTAGTATACAGTCTCATAGAGATCAAGTAATAACTTGAATTCTGGCCATCTTTATTCCTGATTTCAATGGTAAAATAACTGCTCTTTTCCTTTTTTAATCTGTTTTACACAAGAAACCCCATGATAATGATATAATATATAAAGTTAACTTTACTTTTAAAATAAATTAGGAGATGATACTCTTATTAAACGCTAATATATATGTCTCCCTTTACAACCCCTTTACCAATGGGGCACTTGAACAGGAGAACAGAATGTAATTCTCCATAACTAAAAACTGAACATGGACATTATTATTAGCTGTAATGGTTATCTATCCAGTACCCTACTAGCTTATAGACTGAGCTACCACTGAGTCATTAAATGTCACCCTTTCAGGCCGTTTTTATGAAATTTTGGATACTCAGTACCATACAATCTCTGTTGGTGAAAACAGTGTCTGATAGTGTCAAAATATCCATGAGGGCTCTAGATAATCTTGAACTAAGTATTACTAATTTTTACTAAAAATACATTAGTGAATACTTTTAAGAAAACCACTCAAGTAAATTCATAACAATACTCATTCCTTGATTATCTGATAAATGACCTTGCCTTGTTTCATACCAAAATTAGGTGAATAACCATTAAAAAAATACATCCTGGTCTAGAACTTCTTGTGTCATATATGAGGCAGAATCTAAATATGTTGTAGCTAATTCAGAATAGGAATATGTAAATAAACTGAGCTCATAAATTTTAATGAGATCATATTCCCCTTGAAATTATTTTAAGAAGCACTGTTAAAGTTTGATGCAATGAAAAATTCACATTAACTACGCCAGATTTAAGTACTAAGAAGTTAGACACATATTGCTATCTTATCAATTTGCCAACTATTGGAGATTAGATTGCTGAACTAAATCAAGACATGAATTAAACTTTAAGATTGCTATAATCATATTTAGCATCTTAACCCTTAAGTTTAGGCGACTATATTGAGATATTGGACATAATATTTATATTGATACTATGGATCTTTATTTTAAGATATAAGAAAAAGTTGGCATCGCACCTTTATATACCCATATCCTATCAAGTCAGCAACCTAGCCTTATGTGTAATGAGCCAAAGTTTTCTATAACATTCATAAATTTGCAGGCTTGGCGTATCCAAGAATTTTTATCCAGAATTGAGGAATTGGTAAATTAGAAAATGCCCTATAATAAAAGTGCCAAAGGTTATAATGAGAGCGAAGATGAGGTTCCTTTTGGTTTTGGGAGAAGCTTTTATACTAAACAATGAAGAGATAATATGCGCATGGGTGGTTATTCTCCAGATGGTCATTAAAACTCACTTGCAGTCATTAGATTAGAGAAAATGCAATACAATAAGATAACAATATGCATTTGGGAAGTACTTGATTTTGCATTGAAGTGAAGCTTTGAAAGCTCCAAAGATAAGTTCTTTTAGAGTCTCAATAAAAATTTAAATCTCACGATTGGCATTGGACTAATTATGACATTATGAGCCTCTTAGTTATGAGATGTTAAAAATTATATATAAGTGTATTTATTTAAAATTAATAGTATAGTTAACATTAATGTCTATTTATCAAATCCTATTTTTAAAGCGCCTTGTTAATATAATTTGAATGCAATTGACAATGTTTAATGATATTATATTGCACTTACTCTAGGTGTTTATTGAGTTATTGATTACTTAATACTGACAATTTGATAACATGTTCAAGCACAATAAGAGAAAACCTGAGTTAAATAAGGAAGCCTCCTATTCAAAGTGGATGCCCAAGATGTCTTGCCATGCACCACTGGTTAAGTAAAGCGCAAAAGGGCGGAAATAAGTGATAGTGCAAATATTATTTGGATTTATCTTATAATAATATTACATTTGGAGAGAAGGAGCCAAGATAAAATGTCAATTGATATAAATCTAAAAGGAAGATGTTGTTGAATTCTCATATAAAAAATAAACAAGGCAGGTCAACCTTGGGACAAATTTAACACGCTGAATTTTTTAGTCTGTGCTGGTTTTGAACTTGTTTCAATCAAAACCCAACCCATAGTGGAGCAGGAACCACCCGCTATGCTACCAATCCTCGTCAATTCTTATATAGGTAATCTACAAAGATACTCCATTCATTGGATTTTTTTGATATATTTTATATAAGAATGTCACTATAGTATTAGTGAGATCACAGGGAGAGTTGTCATGTTATTATAGTTGCATAATATATTGACATATTTACCAGAAATTGAGACATTATAGACCAAGTGTACTATCTATTGATTCTATTGACTGCATGCAATAGAGTTAATATTTTACTACTTATCATCTTAAATCTGAAGAACCAGCCTCCTATAGTTGACAAGTTTTTAACACTGGCGCTCAAGGCTGGAATTATGTATGGTATCAAGGGAAGGGATCAGGGGAGCTGGCAGGATTTAAACCAAATTTTTAGGCAAATACTTAACCTACAGGGAACACTGAGATAGTGTCCCATTAGTTATTGAAACGGTGTGTACAAGGTCACCTAATCTGAAAACCCAGCTTTGTTGAAAATCTCAAGCATCTAGAACATCAACTTCTCTGAGGATACAATTAGGAAGAGACTTAGTATATTCCTGGAGCACTCTGATTTCTATTGGCTGTTCAAAAAGAAGGCTTTGTGATCCATATATCTGACCCATCAACAAATGAAGGTTCTCAGATTATGAGCTACCTATAGGGATCAAGAACATATTCTAATATATATTGAGTTTGTGCACCCAACCACTAGGAGTGCAAATGACAATTGCCTTACATCATGTCACAATCAATGAGCTGGTCAAAATTTAAAATTTGAGTCAGACATCTCATAAGCTAAAATTAGAATCCTAAGTTAATTTCAGGGAATTGAACACCAGTTTAGAACTAATCACAATTTAGCCTCATGAGCTAGTATAATAGTATCTAAATTGACGCAATGATTATATACTAATTTATACAACATCTATGGGGCTTTTCTATATATGAAGATGTTAATGAAATAAAGTTATCATCATGATAGGCTATATATGCAATCCACATAATTTATATGGTTGCACAATGCTGATAAGGGGGAATGGTCAAACATAACCTCAGAACACCAGAAGTGATGCTTAAGCTGAGTGCTCAACTTTTTAAGCCTAGAGATGACCTTTATTTTAAAACTAATACTGGTGAGCTTTCTTTATCTTCAACTAATGAGAAATTTATACTTTTTACAAATGTGAAGAGATTAGTTCACTTTAATAAAAGATGAAAATGATTTTAACGCCATCTATAAATCATATATTGAACTCCATAGTTCAGGGGAGAGGGTGTCCTAGTGTTAGATTATGGACTCAATGACCACTACCTCTCAATTTCTATACCAGTGGATGAACTTTGGGTAGAGGACGACCTATGACTGTGTTGGCATTGCTCACCAATGCCACGACCCAGATAGTAGGTAACAAGTAAGTCAATGAGGTTTTGAGCATATCAGAACGCTGCACGTGGAGGTTTACTGGAATTTACCCTCATTAATAATTGATTTTGATTTCCCTATTTTTCCCATTAGTCAGTGCATTATTATTCTCAGGTCAGCCTACCTCAACTAGATAATAAATAGTGATAATAGCAATAAAATAATAAAAAAGAACTCTATGGTGCAGTACAATAATTGAGACCTTGTTTCAAGATCAGACTAGGGACATACTTTCCTCCAACGCTTGATATCCTTTTAAAGATAAGATATTTCTACATTTTGGTGAAAAAAAGCATAAGTCCTGTAAGAAGAATATTGAGCTTCAGTTTAAAGATTTGGACTGTGACTGATGCCATTGCAATTGTAGCAACTTTGAAGATGGAAAGGGATTTGAATAATTTGGAAACACTATGAAGCAAATCCATAAAGCTTACCAAAAACTTTGAATAATGCTAGCAAATATAGTCACTTTGCCCACCCATGGTGGAACGCCTTAGGCCGCGGTGCCCCAGAGTACTGAACCAGAAATCACAACACATTAATGAACATTGTTGTTAAATTCATACTAATGCCACCATTATAAAGATAGCTACACCCCCAAATCTTCTCCCTTAGATAAGAATGAAAGTGTCACCAATTTTAATAATATATTCAAAAAAATGTTTCAAGACAGTGATCAGAATAAGGTGGCTGAAGTTATAATGTCTGCCAAAAAGAATAGAGCAAATAGTTCCACATTTGGGACATCCTTACCTGTGCCAAGTCCAGGTAAGTAACTTTATGTGAATTTGATGGACCTAAGATAATAACTTAATGTGCTTCCAGCCTTGTAGATATTAAATTCAAAAAAGCTCAAGATGATTGCTGAATTTCTGATAATTTTATCAGGAATCCTAAATATTCATTGACGCCAGTTTATTAAAAAGTTTAATGCAAAGATTGCACTAAATTATGCAGTGCAAACTTACCATATTTTATAATATGCTCTTAACAGCGTCTTTTCTTAGTTTACTTACCTTTAAATTGTCAGCATCTACTCTGCTTTTACCAACTTATAATTTCCCTAACAAAGGTGCAAACCAGAGCTTGAAGATACATCTGGTAAACCTTTCAACAATCTCAAATCTACCCTTGGTACTGATGGGACAAAGAAAAAGTTGTCCTAAACTGGGCTTACAAGGGAGCTGCGCTCAAGGCTGGAGGACACCTTCTATAAGTGACATTAAAAGGGTCATTATCTGTGAGTCCAGAGAAGCACGCCCTGCACCTCAACCGTGAGGAATTTCTATTCCGCATAAAACAGGGAGTGAAGAAGGCGGCCGTCCCTCTTGTTTCCCAAGGCGATTTAGCCCATATGTGTAACAGATGGAAAATCCCAGTTTCTGACCGCCATATAATAAAATTATTCTTTGGTACACCATAAAGCAATCAAAGAAGCCTAACTGAGTAGGGAGAGGTTTATGGTACTGACAGCGCCAAACACTGCCTACTACTAATTGGTTATTCAAAGTCCTCTAGTGGCGGTTGGTCTGACCCAATCCCACGAAAGCTCCTCAAAACTGGACACCTGAAAAAGACCAACTGGTAAGTGAGGTATGCTAACCCCAAAACAACTTTTATTTTTATTCAGGGTATAAAAAGGAACCGCTGACCAGAGCTCATCTGGGGAGCACCCAATGCTCCCCAGGAAGGGAATGCTAGGGGTAAAATTATGAAGTGAGCTTTGGAATTGGCAGGTGCGCCTTACAAAGGCTGCCCTTCAGGGGTCTCACCAAAATTCATTGATTAGGCTTATATAAGCCTAATCTACAACTCAGGAGAGGCACAACCCAGTGCCCAAAACAACCAAGCCAAAAGTATTTCTAAAGCAATTTGACTCAGATTCAGAAAATCTGAATCTAAGTCAAAATGTAACAATTGAGACAAACTCAATTGTTACATTACCCCCCCCCATTAAAGAAGGGCCTCTTCCAAAGTGGGGGCCCACAGCAGAAGGCTGCCACGATGAGGGCTTCCTGGGGCGAGTTACCTTGAGACCCAGAAAAATTAGTCCATATAAACTCTAGGCCCCTCAAGTAAAAGACAAATGGTGAGGGAAAATTGGGACTTTGTTGCCAGAATCAGCCACCCAGCCCAAGGATGCACACCAAGCATGTGGCTGAGTTGCGCACCCCCTCCCAAGCTCCTGTTGGCGATGATCTTCCAATCCTGACTAGGAAGGCGCTTTTTCCCACAGAAGTGCGAGAGGGGCATGTGGTTCAGCGCAGCTGGACAGCCATCCCTTTTCTGGGTGGACCATCCATTAGTGATGGAGCCCTGCTGGGACAGGTCCCATTGGTGCCACCAAATCCCTGGTGAGTGGGAGGCCCCACTGGGATTTTCAGTTGATGGTCACTATGGGGTCTGGGGTTGGCCATCAATCACCAGCTCCCATTGGTAAAAATTCCTCAAAAACTGGAGCCAAGTGACCACTGAGGTCTGCTGAACTGGGGATTAGAGACATGCAGACACGATTGATTTTGGAATAATGTAATTATATAAAATCCCAGTTTCTGACTTGCATATAATAAATGATTCTTTGGCGCACTGACAAGCAACCAAAGCAGCCCAACTGAGTAGAAAAGGTTTGGGGCACTGAAAGCACCAAACATTTCCTACTACTAGTTGTTTATGAATAGTCTTCTAGTGGTGGTTGGTCTAACCCAACCATGTGAAAGCTCCTCAAAGACGGACACCTTAAAAAGACCAACAGGTAATTAAGGTATGCTAACCTCAAAACAACCTTTATTTTATTAAGGATATAAAAAGGGCCCACCGACCAGAGCTTGTCTGGGGATCAACTGACAATGCTCCTCAGGAAAAAAACTAAGGGTAAAGTTTCTGAAGCGATCTTTGGGATTGGTGGGCGCGCCTTATAAAGGCCGCCCTTTGGGGGCCTCACCCAAGTCATTGATTAGGCTTGTACAAGCCTAATCTGCAACTTTGGCAAGGCACAACCCAGAGCCCAAAATGACCAAGCTAAAAGTATTTTTAAAGCAACTTGACTCAGATTCAAAAAATATGAATCCAAGACAAAATGCAAAGTTTGAGATGAACTTGAACACTACAACATGGTGGACTAGAGGTGGGTGATAGCATACCCCTCAAGGTTGCCCATTTTCCTCCGTACATCACTATTCTAAGAGTTAATGCAGCAAATTGTGGGGTGTGTGTTTAGAGGTGGCAGTGGGAAGAATTCGCCACCAGTGGGAAATTAGTGGACATCCCTCTCCATTAACAATCTTGGGTCCCATTGAAGTGCTGTTGGTATAGGTAAATTGAGGTCTAGAAAATCAGTCATCCATGGTTGCTTAGTTTTTAAACCCCACCAATGTGATACCCTCAGCTTATAAAAGGTAATCTCAACACTAGCAGGTTTTTCGCATTAGATCTTTTCAGTAATCAGTGAGACCTCCCTTATGCTGTCTGGCCAAAGGGCGCAACAGTTGCCTTCTGTATGAAAAATTACCAATCTGCATAGATGAATTGTGCCAGAAGGGAAAATTTGGTGTCAAATTTTGAGCAAAAGTAAGCTGTCCATGATGAGATTAATTTGGCGTCATGAAAGATTTTGGACTGTCAATCTGCCAGAATTATATGGGATCACAATAACCTTTAGCTATTGAAAAATCTATTTTATTACCTTAAGTCCCAGAACTTAAGACAACCATCCCCATAGGTACAGTTGTCAGCCAATTTTATTGCTTGTTCTAATAAACAAATATTCTCGCAGAATTCTTTCTCATTTAAATTACACTCACTATCTGCTAGCCGCTACTAATTGGTGCCATATTCCCAAGTCTATGCAATTACTGGGCCATAGTGGCTATAATTACAATGTTGCTGCCCTCTCTCTTTGAATGGGGATACCGCTATAGTGGCCTCCTGTGGTCATCTCTAATTTTGGACGCTGTATGACTTCAGATGTGACCTTGCTTTTTGAGATTCTTTTTTCCAGTGGGCTAAGATTATGACCATTTGATGCAATCAGAAACTCATACCATCAGAGTGTAGTTGGGGCTCCCTGTGGTCCCAAAAGAAACAACTATGGTTGAATCCTCAGCTGCCACCGCTGTAATGGCGTGGGTGTTATTAGGTATGATGGTAAAAAGATTGTTAATAGCTGTCCCTCAATAATTTCACTCTCCATCAGATATCAGGTCATATGGACGATTATGCCTCCTATCTTATGGTTTGTGTTCTGGGTGTTCACTCCAACTGGCAGGCTAGTCTCAATTTTATTAACTGTCTCCATAAAATTATAGCTTAAAAATGTCCCAAGTGCAGAATTATTTCAGTAACTCTAGTAAAACCTCATTAAGGAAAAGCGTGCAAAATAAAATTGGATGCTTTAATATGTCAGAAACTCTATTCTCACCAGATTTAATGAATACTTACAACCTAGTAAATGTGTCTTTGACATCAGATATAGAGACTGCAAAACGAACCTCACTGTGTGCAACATATACCTTAATGATGCTCAAATAAAAGAATTATTTCCTGAAGAAGGTGTTAAATTTTAATAATTGGCTTAAAATAAGCTCTTTTAGATAACTATCAATGCTATTAGATTACTCTCATTGATGGATCTAATGATCTTTCTAAATTATCTGCATAATCTGTTGAAATAAATTCACCTCAAAACCACCTTAAGTGCAAGTAAACATTATGATTTATCATAGCTATTAGATATGATATAATTATATTATGGCCATTATTGGGACCCACCTGAATGTAACAAAAGGATTTTATTGCATAAACCTAATTGTATTTAAGAGTTAAATACAAATACAATTAATGCATGATGAGACTAGTACGTCAATCTTTTTATTTGGCATTATAGCACCTAAACATGGATGGCCTGAATATGGAGTTCCTAGTGCTATTGAGAAACCTGCTGACATCCTGATTAGGGGTGCATCAATATCTGAATTTTATACTGTATTTCCTCATTCTTTGTATTTTGTCAGTTTTATGACAGAATGTTAATTGAGATGATTGTAAATTAAATATACACCGCTGAGATGCTTATATTATTCCTAAAATCCTCCTGATTATGAGAGTAGAAGTTTCACAATTGGGAAATATAATTGTAATTAATTTGGTTCATGGGATGAATTAACTTAAAGAACTAATAATAACCACTGACATAATCTGTAGAGGATTGGCATGGCTTTAATAAACTTAACTATCAGATAAGTATGGCCAGAAGCTTCTCAAGATTTTTGAAATATTGGTGCTTGGCCTATTATTAAAATCATCATCTTATCATCATAACGTTTGATCTTCATTTAATTATCATTTACATATATTATATACATTATTGGTGATACTTTTGAAGTATTAAGTTTCGTATTAAGAGTGTAGGCGAGCATTAAGTGGAGATTGTCTTTTTAGCTGCATCAGGAATGTTCCCAATTACAAAGAGGAATTACCCAGAAGAGACATGAAAAATTGAGTATGGTTTTGAAGGCCTTGTGAGCTTCAGAACGTTTAGAAAACCATAAGACACTTAGCTTAAAATCAAAGATAAAAAGTTGAAACTCTTCCTGACTATCAAGCAGGAGTTCAACTAATAAGAAAGAAAATCCTCATAATTAACCAATGGTTTTCACTCAAACTGAAGTACACAACTTAATATGAACAACCAATCTGGAATCCAGTAAGAAGCTTCCAGAAGATTTAGCATTAACAATATGGAGACTAGTGATTGTGATATTGAATAGTAATTTAACACTGCTTACCATAGCACTGTGGATAATGCATTGTAAATCTTAGACTTTCCACAAAGGGAGGAGGGCATGCTAAATCAACAGGCTCAATTGAGTTTACCTCAGTAGTGTTAAAGAGAATATGGAAAACTCTCTTTCATGGCTACAGAATTGGTACATCTCAAATTGATCTATATTTTGGTCTGTTCTACTACCTCAAGGATCAGTCCTTCAATATGGAGATGTATATGCGGTGCTGGGAGTTGACACTGGCAACACTTGTTAAACACCTTACCAGAAGCCAAGCAACCAACAAGTTTTTGGTTAGCATTGTACAACCATCCATCAAGCACACTCAGCGGATTCTGGCTTGACATAATCTAGAGCTCACTTAAATCTACAAATTTTAGGAGGAAGAGTAACCTTCCCAATCAAGCCTACTGGATAAACTAAATTCCATTTTTACTAAAGTCAGAAAAAGCTATCATCAACTGTACTGACTATGTGAATGATGCTCATCAAAGTCTGAAAACATTGGAGGAACAGATTAACATAGGAGTTCTTAAGTTAGCTACTGAAGTCCTTGTTAACAATGAATTTACTAATGAGTGGGTACAAAACGTCAATAAGTGCTTCCAAGTTTTAGAAACCCATCTCAAATTTGTATCTTCTTGGACTTAAAGCCTTAATGAAGAGGCTACCTCTGCTCACAGAAATCATTTAGATCTAAAAGCGATGCACGTTCAGTCTGGGAATATGTCAAAATTGAGCTGGTATCCTACAGAAAAACAGTGAAGATCTTGCATCACTAATGGCAAGGCCAAACAATGAGGAAGATTTTTGTCCATTCAATAAAAAGGTCTCAAAATTTGGACAATAGTGTCATCTGTCAAGCTAAGAATGCCAAACTTGCCAAAGAGAAACAGGAGCTTCAAACACAGCTATCCACAATAATACACGCATAGATAATCTGACCATAGACATCAAAATATTATGGCTCAACTGGTTGCATTTAGAAAAAAGATGTAACATCCTTAGAAAAGAGATCAACATACATAATGAAAAAACTGTCAATGTGCAACAAGTCCTTGAGGAGAAAGTAGTGAAGTTCCAGATATTTGGGCAGAAAACGATTAGGAAGATTGCCTATGGCCCAATTTAATAGTCCAATGCAAGTAGTCAAAAAAATTTTATGAAGCCAAATCATCAGGGATTGACACTGATGCTGAAACTGTCATCACAGATATTTGTTCCATGCATAAATTTATGGCTTTTATCCTAACTCTGGATAACACCTATCCAGAACGTGGCTCAATTCTAATGGAAGATTTACCAAGATGTTTCATCTCTAGATGTAGTGTGACCCCTTTGACTGAATCTGGGCGCAATGACTTCAAAGCCCTAAACTTTCCATAAATTTGACAGATATTAAATGTACAATCATACCTCAAGTTATACAAAAAAAGGCAATGTGAGGAGCATTAAAAAATGTAAAGTCAATAGATCTTATTAATTGTTTAGATTCTCACAGTGTAGATCTCGTTATGCCTTATTTTGGTGACAATTGGTCCTATAGGGGTGCCTAGAGTGCGTCAATAAAGCAATTCAGAGGGCCCAAAAATCTATTGACCCAAATAACCAACCTGATAATAATAAATTTCAGTGGAATGAGTTTATCAAAGACTTTGCTGATAGGTTCTATCATGAAGCTAAAGTCCTACTCAGCTCTAACATAATTACTAAAGTTGACGCGAAAATTGCAATGGAGCATGCTGTTAAGCCATAACATGACTTGCAGCATGTTATGATACTAGCCTTTAATCGTATCATGAGAGCTCTGGAACTTACAGAGTACTTTAGAAAATGCGCTAGTAGTTACAACGCCCCTAATTGGCCCAGAGATCAGCCATAATTCCGGTTTTTAGGCCAAATAATCCCAATTTGGTTGATCAAGGAAAGAACACCTGTCCTACAAAAAAAAACTGAAAAAACAACTAGGTCTGATTAAATGTCACGATTTTGGTCAAAAAGTACATTTTGCCATTCAATGCTTTAGACAGGCAGATAAGAAAGCTGTGGTGAATGTGGCACTGAAGGTTAGTAATGAGGTGAAGGCGGGAAGAATCAGGTGAAGTAGAGGCGGGTTGCTCTACCTCCACCAATGCTCTAAACACATTCCCCCTGACCCCAGAAAGCTCTTTTTGGCTGATGAGGCGGATGAAGATAACTTGCATCACATCGTGGCTAATGATGTCTACAAGGATACTACTCAGGATAAATCAAAAAAGTCATAGCAATCAGAAATTATTGAAAAAGCTCATTCTATAGTGTCTAAGCCCTATGTAAAACAGATTGTCAATCAAGGTTAGACTGCCACAACAGATGCTCCGCTGACCTGCCCTCCCTACATGATGCACAATTGGCAATCCTGATGAAGACTTTGGAAGATAAGTTTTCAATCTTCTCAAGTCTAAAGTCACACTTAGAATCAGGCAACCATCACAATATTTACCCAATAAATAATTCTGAATCCTACTCTGAATGTACATCGTGGATATAGCAGCAAATAAGGTGCAGGTATGAGCTATTGTTGATAGTGGAGCACCTATAAACATGTCAGCACTAATTTGTTAAGCTGAAGATTGCACCCTATGTTGCTCTCTGTCAAGAGTATGGCATGACAGGAGCACATACAATTAAGTCGCTTGGGGCATATAGTACTCTACCCTTGCGTTTTGGGTCCATCATAGTAGCTGCATCTGCCATAGTATCGCCAAATACAAATTATAACATTCTTTTGGGACCAATTTACTGATAAGATTTGGTGCTGTTACAAACCACAAAGAGGATACCCTCATCATCTTTGGGTAAAATTTCTCATTATACTATAACGAAAATTGGAAGACCTAAAAAGAAAAACCCAAATCAATTTTTCAACATGGCCTAAAAGGATGGTTTAGTCTCATTTGAGTACACCAAATCTCACTCAAAAATTAAATCCTTACCAATGCAGATTCACAAGTTGATGGGAATCCCACTTTGCTCAAATCAGCAATTAACGTTGCTGCCTGGATATAAAATCCCTACTAGCTGACTATAAAAATTCTTGAAGGATTTTATGGGTAAATACTTCAACCATGATCTAGATCCCAAAAGAGCCCAATATTGTACTTGGTATCATTATTCCTGGACAAGAAGAGATCTCTATATTATGGGCAAACATACAAGATTGCCCGTCGCTATTAAGAGGCATTAAGTTATTACCTTATTGCATTTATTTCTGACACCAGGATTTACTATTTTCATAATTTTGGAACTCTAGACGAAGTAGGAGTTCCTGATGAGAGCAACAATTTTCATTAACAATGTTATCCATTGGATGAATTAGAGAACCTGAATGACTCTAGAAAAGGATAAAGTTCAGGAGTTATTTACAAAATACCAAGGAATATTTGTAATTGATAATTTTGACCTATGTTATGGTAGGAACGTGATAACACCATCAATACTGGTGATCATGACCCCATCCAATTATGCACAATTAGATGCTCAAAATCAGCAGAAGAGTTTTTATTGAAAGATATAAAAAATACCTGGATTGTGACATGTTAGCCCCCATCAAAAAGCCCTTGGCATGCCCCAGTTTTGATAGTAAAAAAGAAAGATGGAATAAAATGGGCTGACATTGATTATCAGAAACAAAATTATTCATGAGGAAGGACTTATATCCCTTCTACAAATTGATGACGCCTTGGATCAACTAGGAGGCGCGATTTTTTCTCTGCTAGGGACCTTATAAGTGAATATTGGCAGATCAGTTTTACCAAAGAGGAGCACAAAAAATTGCACAATAATAATTCTAGAGGGCCTATTTCAGTTAACAAGGATGCTTTAAGAGCTATACAATGCCCCAGCTAAGTTTCAGAGAGCTATGGACACTATTCTGTGAGATTTAAAGTTGTCTTGTGTATTGGTATATCAGGATGTCAAAAATGTTTTCAGTCGCCCCTTTAAATAGAAACCTGGAACACTTAGAGGAGGCTTTTAAGAGATTAGTGCCTGTTGATTTAAAAATCAAACTAAGGAAGTGTCAATTTTTCAAAAATCAACTATAATACCTTGGCTTCATTATAAACAAGGAAGGACTTTGACTACAGCCATATAAACTATATGCAACACAAGATTTAAATGGCCCAAATCAAAGCACAATATCCAAGTTTTCTATGAATGATCAGTTATTATTGACATTTTATTGCTAATTAAACACAAGTTGGATAGCCTTTATTTCATTTAGTAAAGGATAAAGTCACATTTGATTAACATTAAGCATGTCAAGAGAAATTTAATCATCTTCAATTAGACCTAATAGTAGCTCTAGTTCTGTGATACCCAAACTTAATTGTGAGTTCATTGTATAAACTGATAATTTGCTCATGAAAGTTGGAGCCATGTTGTCCCGGATAGGAGAGGACGGAGAAGCACATCCTGTCCCCTTTGCTAGTTATACACTAAACGTTCACAAAAGAAACTATACGGTGACAAAAAGGGAATGTTTGGCAGTCATATAGCCTACAAGAAATTATGGGTTTATCTCCATTGCACTCACTTTAATGTTGTAACAGAACATGCATCCCTAAGATAGTTGAACAATTTATATAACTATAGGCTGATTAGTGCGGTGGTCATTAAAGCTTTAATCCTATAATTACACAAGTAAACATTGTACAAGAGTGAAGCATAAAAATGCTGACTGTTTATCCCAATTACCCACCATTTCCTCAGTCAGTTTAGCTGCCAACAAGTTAAAGCCAGCAAAATGATCAGTAGTAAATTTTAAGATGAGCCAAAATCTGTTCAAAAATTATTATATAATCTTTGGCAAAACACCATGATCAAAACGGGATGCTTTACAAAGTACTCAAAGGGAAAAAGTTCATATTCTCAAGTACATCGTCCTGAATGGACACATTAATGGCTGCCCATAAGGCCATAGGACACAATGGTTTAAAGAAAACAAAAGAGTATATTAAGCAGTACTATTACTGGGAGTTGATGCATTTTAACATTCAGGAAACACTAGAGTGTTGTGTGGAATGCCAAGGCGAAAACCCATTCCAAAAGAGAACTTCTTACCATCTTGTTTAGACCAAATTTGCTTGGCATATTATGTCAACCAATGTCAACAGATTACTTCCCACCGGTAATTCTAAGGCCAAGTACATCATTGTGGTTATGACCACTTAATAATTAGGTCAAATCTAAGGCTATTTAGTAAGTAAGTGCAGCGACTATGGCTAAGTTCATCCTTGAGAGTGTTATTCACAATCACGAGTGTCCACAGGATATACTGATTTATAATGGAAGCTTTTTAAAGTAATGTTATCATGAAGCTCAATAAGTTAATGGGTGTGAGAGGCGTGCTTTCTGCTCCCTATCATCCTGAGACCAATGGGACAATTGAGCGCATAAATGGTGCACTAGTGAAAATTATCTGAAAGTTAACCTTTAACAAACCATCCAAATGGAGCACATTTTTAAGGTCAGCCATGTTCGCCTATAACATGTTTTACCACTCAGCTATTAACACTTTTCTGACCAAAAAAATTGTATCTGAGTATAAGCTAGCCACCACAAATTTTTTAACAGCTAAAAGAATGCAGCTATTGCCAAATGGGGAGATCTCCCTGATCAGTCGTGTACTGATAGTTTGCAAAATGGGGAGATCTCCCTGATTGGTCAGCAAAGTGTTAGTATGTCACTTTTTAGGTCTTATATGGAAGACATCCAGCCCTACAATCGCTGCTGTACTCAGTCCTAAAGGACTCTTATGAGATTAATTATCCCCTGTTTGTTGAGAAGCTTGCAGATACCCTGGAAAATACAAGCTTAAGACTTTATGACAGTTTGCATTAAAAAGGCTAAATATGAAAAAGATGCATAAAATGATATGGGTTGGACGAATTCAAAGTTGGTGACAAAGTGTAAATTAATAACATCCTTGAATCAGGCCAATTACAGAATTTAAACCACATTTGGGTATACCCATTTAAGATTATTGAGAAAACTTTAAGGGATATCTATACAAACAAGGAAGTTAAACCAGACCATATATATAGTCATGTCCATGCAAAATATAATAGAAGATTTACCAAAAAGAATAATTATAAAAGAAAAAAGTTCTTAAAAAAGAAAAAAAGAGAAAATATAAAGATATGAAATATTATAATAAATTAATCAAAATTAAAATAAAAATGAAAACAAACAACAGAAATAATACATAGTAAAAATAAAAAAGGAAAATATTAAATAATAGAAAAAATTTATGAATTATTAAAAAAAATTAATAATGTGACTTTTATTCCTCAGCTTCAAGGAGAGTGATTCAGGTCCTAATTCTTCCTCCAAGCTCAACAATTTTGCCTAATCCAATTGTCAATAAAAAAGAAACAAAACGGCTGAAATATAGACCTAAATGCGCCGCATGCTGGTAGCTTCAAATTCACAGTGAATGATGGTGAGAGGAGGACACAAAACCAATGATGGTGATCTAATTGAGGCTGCAATCAGGAAAGAAACACACGCCTAAAAGGAGACAGTAAATAAAAAGAACAGTTCAGTACTGATAGACTTCTGGGGTCCATAAAAACCTCAATAAACTTCAAATTTCCACCATTTGAAAAGTGGGGGAATTTAGAGAAAATCAAGCTGAAGGCATCCGCTCAGGGAAGATATGTATAAAGTGGCTGAGCAAGGTCATCTTAGGAAGATATTTATTGGCATTTTTGATATATGAGCCTTGAAAAGATGCTTGAACACCTGAACAATATGGACATCATGCACATCATAGATGTTCAACCCAAGCAATAAAGTTTAATTGGGAAGACTTCCAATTATCACCAACTAGGAATCTAGAACCTCCTTTGCAAAAGCTTCAGCTTATTTAACATCTTGTGGCCAAATTTAGGTATCTTCAGTCAATAAAAGGTGAACATAGCTAAAAAGTCACTCATATTTGGCCCTTGATTGCTCAAGAGGTTGACCTCAATGAGGGTAACGTAAGGAACCCAAATTTGCTGAATATGCCTAAGGCATCAGATAAAAATTAGTTATAATGGTATACTCTGTCAAGGAGTCCTTGTACTAAAACAAGGTTGATGTGAAAAATGTGCATCCTCAAGAATGAGGTTGTGACCAAAAGTATCAACAAGGCCCTACTGACAAACAAGAGTGGAGCTCATAACCCATAGGTTTATTGGTAATCTCTTTAGCTAGAACAACCTCCTCCTCTATAAGAATATCTGGCTGAGTACAAGTAACAACTGTAGGTGCAGAGATAAGCTGAATTGATTCTGGTTCCCAAATAAAACCCAAAAACAGCTGCATATGCATTGCTCTATCCATTCTGTTAAATTGTCAACGTTGTTTGGGATTGAGGTATCTGATGTAATGACAATATGCTGAGGATGAACTATCAGCAGATATTAAAAGATAAAATCTGAAAACTTGGGGTTTATATTTTAGTCAAATGAGGGGAAATATTATATTTTGATGGTTGACTCAAAAATAGACCCTTCAAACTCATCAAGGCTAATAGAATACTACTTTGATGGATCTTTTGATCCTTCCCAGTTATCTGCATAATCTGTAGAATTGGATTCACCTCAAATCCTTAAATGTTCATAAACATCCTGATTAGCATATCTAATAATAGCTATGATATAATTATGTTATGGTCAATTATGGGACTCACTTGGGTGTAACAAGTGGGTTTATGGCACAAAAATTAATTGCACTTAATAGTTTATTTTCAACTACATTTAATGCATAATGAGATTTTTTATGCCAATCTTTATAATTAGCATGATAGCACTTAAACATGGACGGCCTGAATAGGGAGTACTTAGCGCCATTGAGAAACTTGCTGACGTCCTGATTAGGGGTGCTTCATTACTTGAATTTTATATTCTATTTTCCCATTTTTTGTATTTTGTCAGTTGTAAGTCATAATGCTAATCAAGCTGATTGTAAAGCGAACATACACTGCTGAAGTGCTAATACCATGCCTAAAATCTTCCTGATTATTCTTTTAGAAAACCCTTCAATTGCTGAAATGTTGTAATTAAGTTGATTCAAGGGCCAAATTAACCCTTTCAGCATTTTCAAAAAAATTCATCCATTTTTTGGCCTTAAATTTGGAACAATTTCTTAGCTGACATTCACTCTTTTTGTGATCATTTTGGACCTTATCTGTAACATAAATATCTTAAGGTTTTTGTCTTTGTTTGTAACATAAATTTTTGGTAATTTCAGTCCTTGTTCATAACATAAATTTTTGGTAAATTTGGTCCTTGTCCATATACATGAAGATTTTGCAAATTTTGAAATAAATATATTTAAATCTCATTTTTTGGACGCATATATGCGTTTTTAGATTTACATACCCCTCATTTTTTGGACGCATATATGCGTTTTTAGATTTACATACCCCTCATTTTTTGAATGCATATATGCGTTTTTAGATTTACATACCCCTCAGTTTTTGGATGCATATATGCGTTTTCAGATTTATATACCCCTCAGTTTTCAGATGCATTATGCATTTTTAGATTTACATGCCCCTCAGTTTTTGGACACATATATGCGTTTTAAGATTTATATCACCCTCCATTTTTTGGATGCATATATGCATTGAATGATTGAAAGGGTTAACTTAAGGGATTAATATTAGCCACTGTCACAATTTAGAGGATTGGCATGGTTTTAATAAACTCATCTATTAAATGATTATGTCCAGGAGATGCCCAAAAAAAATACTGGCGCCTGGCCTACTAATAAATTATCATATTAACATCTTATTATCTGATTTTCATTTGATTATCATTTGCTTATATTGTGTCCGTTTTTGTTGATACTTTCTAATTTAAGTTTTTATCAAGGGTGTAGATGAGCGTTAAGGGAAGCTTGTCTTTTTATCTGAATCATAAGAGTTTGCAATTATAAAGGGGAAATTACTTCAAAGAGGCCAGAAAAGTTAAATATTGTTTTAAAATTTGTGAGCTTCAGAACGGTTAAGAATACTGTAAAACAATTGGCAAACATTGAGAATAAATTTTCAAAAACTCTTCACAACTATTAAGACAGAAGTTCAATTAATAAGCAAGAAAATCCTCTAAATTAACGGAAGGTTAATAATATTAAGGGGTTAGATGTGGTCACCATGCCTTATATACTTAAGGTTGTTGAAAACTTGCTGGTGGAGGGTCACAGTCAATGCAGAAAACCCCTGTGCTTAAAAGGTGTGTATATTGAATGCACTCATATATATTTGTGGATTTCCTAGTATTAAAAACACTTTATATGTATTTAAACATCATGAGTTCATATTTATATCTTATTAATAAATAGAGTTGCTTTTTACTAGCATAACTGTAAGTACACCAACAAATTTATTAATAAAATTAGAGATAGGGAAATTATTGATAACATGTTGATGGTAAATATCAATTTAAATAACTTTGGTAAAGGAAATAAGAATCACTCCACATGTTATTCATCAAGTGTTATTATGGGATAATGGAACCTAGTAGTACAATAGAAAAGGAGTATATGATGCACTGCCGCTATTATTTAAACCATTTCAGTATCAGAACTTTCAATAGTACTACAAGACACTAATTACAGTATTTCAAATGGTATAAGTTCTTTGCAGACTTACAATTTCAACTTATGACTATAAAGATGATAATTTGATAATCTTGTGAAAACCCATCCTAATTTACTACAACCAATTTAGGACAGACATATGAGACTCCGTTATAACTATGTTAATATCATTTATTCTGAAAGGATAGTTCCATTTGGGTACACATAGAGGTGTGATCAAAGCTTAACATTACCTAAAGCAATTGATGAGATTTGGGTATAATACTTAATTTCTTTTAGCAGCAATTCTCCTAAGTCATAAACTTGTTTGTGAGTACAGGCACTACGTTGGACATTCTGGAAGGATTGTATGGGGAGGTGATAATGCCTTGAAGTTATATCCAAATGGGGCCACATGTAGCACCTGGGTACTCATTCTGTGATATGTTGAAATTGAGTTTTTATACTTTGATAGGTTAGACATAAACATTAAGAACTTTAAATTGTAACTCCGGTGCACCTCATTCCAATGATAAAATTAACATAAGATATGTAATTTTAGTGACATTTTGTAATCTAGACTACCTTGTGATGGTGCGGAGGTACATGCAATAATTCAACAAGCTTGCTTATGGGACACATGACTAGTTTAAAGATGAGAATTGTATGTCTTTATACACGTATATGGATGTTTTAGTATGATTTTTACTTGGGTTGTGCAGCAAAAGCAACGTTTTATGGATCCTTGAGTACATGCGCCCATCAAAGTGGAACAAATCTTACTTTTTGGTCTAGCAATGAAGTAGATGGCAAATAACTTTACAAGCTACTCAAGAGTAGAATGATTGTGTTTTTGAAAAGTCCCTGAGCTAGCGTCATCCTGATCATAGAAAGAGAAGGATGGAAGTAATTAATTCATGGTTAACTTTGGCTGCCTCAATGTCATTATGAAAGAGATTTCATACATATTACTGAGAATAAAAAACACTCTTTTTTGTTTAGTGGCATAAAGTAATAAACGTCCATACCCACATCCATATATATCTATTTATTGTTTTAATTTTAGACAACCAGGGTACAGACATTACCAAAATGAAAATTAAAAAAAGATATCACCTTAATTTGAACAGGGTCAACTCCATCAAAGAAAGTTTAAATCCCTCTCAAGATTTGGACTCACACTTTTAGTTTATGTCATGAGTAAGGTGTTTGTGTGTATATACCACTAACCTTCAGTAGGAACAATCTGGATGGCACCCCAATCTTTGTGCAAAGGGCAGGATCAAACCTGCATCCTTCAGTTTGGTATCCATATGCACAACTTAATTGCCTTCCACCATTCTCTCCGTGGATACTAACATATTATATATTCATTGAAGAGTAAAAATGTGCTATCATCAAATAACAGGATTTTCTTTACCCTAAGCGCATGATCTAGGGGCTGCGTAATGTGCAAAGACATAACAGCATGTGACGGTTATCAATTTTGGGGTACTTAAGTTCTCCTGCTTACTGGTTTACATGGATAGTTTAAATCTGATTGTTGACATTATTAAAAAGCTTGGAGCACTTTATACAAGTGTTAAAGTTACTTCTTAATAAACTGAATATTAAACTACAAGATTTTTAACCTTCAAAGTCAATATAGTATAATTGAAAACTTTATGATCCTGAGGGCTTGTGGCCTCTAATTTTTAAAGCAATAAACAAAATGCAAGCTCCAGAGAGTACTTGAGACTTCCAAGTCTTTGGGGACATAAGGATACTATCAGCAATTTATTTAAGAACTTCATAATAAGTCAGTCCATTATTCACGTTGCTCTAGGGCGATATTGAGTCTCTGTTGGCACTATAATGCCAACAAAATAGTAAAACATCTGAAAGTGAAATGAGAACTGCAAATGTCCTGTATTATCTGGATTCTATAAAATTTTCATGGTATAAACCAAGTCCTTGTTGACCACATTTAAAGATATATTGTCTTAGGTTGGAGACAATGTAGAGGAACATCCCATTGCTTGTTGTATCTAAATGCTGTCTAAGCCTGGGCATAATTACATAGTAATAGCAGCTAATGCATGGTGGTAAATTATACTTGTAAAAAGTCTAATTACATACCCACAATACAAAGTTCATAGTAATGATGAATTACAGCTCACTATTATGGCTCCATAATTTATAAGATCTTGAGGGTCCTTTAACATATTGGGAGCTGAATTCACAAGCATACAACTGCAATATTATCCTTTAAGATGGAGCTTCCCACCAAATAGCGGACTTAGTTTTATGAATTTCAATTGTTGCTGTTTAAGCAACTTGATTGGCAAAATCCATAATAATATAATGACAAAGATATAAAGATGATCACTTAAAGTACAGATAGCCCTTAAGAAAGCATTCTGGGATATGGAATGCCAGTAATGGTTTCTGTGCAAGAGGGATTCTGATGGTAAGAGAATAATTTTCACAAAGCCATCAGAATTTATGGGCATTTTTTATAGGCTCACAAGGCTACAAGTCATGATAAACTGTCTAAAACGTTGAATTAGTGCAATCAAATTACTAATGGTATTTGGTGCAATTGCTATACAAGCTATATATTAAAAAATTGAATGTGCGTCTGGTTACAAAGATGGCTTGGCTAAGTATTCAGTACCATCCATTAAATTTGAATCAGGAATGGCACATGGTGTCAATTGATATAGTGGAACAGTTGCTATTGAGTATCTTGGGCAACAAGTATTTCATTTTTGTCATCAATCATTTAAAAATTGGGTGTAGGAAAAAACATTATGAGATGAAGGGGATTTGACAACAGCTAAGTTCAGCATGGACCATGTTTTATATAAGAATAAATGTCCTTTGAAGATACTTATGGAAGACCATCTAGTACTAAAAAAAAGATACTTATGGAAGATGGAACAAATTCTACCACCTAGATGGTGCAGCGTCTTTACAAGTTTATGTTTATAAAAGACTTACTATCCACACCCTATAATTCCAAGACAGTTGGGATGGTGGAGCAAGTCAAGGGCACCCTGGTTGTAATTTGACAGGAAAAATCTGGCGCTGCGCCCTTGCAGTAGGCTAATTTTTTATTGTCATGGTCTTTACATAATGGGCACCATAGTAGCACTGGTCAATCTCTTTTTTGGTTATTTTACGGTAGACAACCAAGGGGAAGGTACCCCAGTGGTAGAGTTTTAATCATTACCACTGCCTCCTAAGTTTGATCCTGGTAGATGAATTTTGGGTAGGGACAATTATAACTGTGTTGGTATTGCGCACCAATGCCCCAAAACGAAATAGCAAGTAGCAAGGCGGTCCATGGAGTTCCTGGCCTATCATACGCCGTACATGGAGGCTTTCCAGGTTTTATCCTCCTTTCACATTTCTTTAATTCCTCTTAATTGGTGTGATATCATCCTCAGGTCATCTCACCTCATATAAAATTTAAATTTATATATTTAATGTATGGTAGACAACCATCCATACCACCCTGGCTATATATGGTGATTGCATTGACAGAGTTGTTTGTCCATATATTTTATGTCAAGTAAACTAAAACCACACATTATATTGCAGTCTGAAGCATATCAGACTACTATTGATTGAAAGGTGAACCAAGCGCGCTCCAACAATCATAACTAAGCTGCATTAGTAAATCTGAGGAAGGTGACTTGGTGGTATACTAAGATACCTATAAATCATGTTGATTAATGAAGTTAGCTGTTCTTTAAAAAAAGGTCCTATAATTATGTTAAAAAGCACGTTGGATACTTATATACAACAAAAAAACTTAGGTGAAATTCAACTATTAAGTAATGAAAAATTCCTTTATCTGCAATATAATAAATGAAGGTGCTAGAGATGAGGACAAAAATTTACTAAAAAAAGCAAATAATAATTATATTAATTGGTTAAAATTAGAATTCTATTCTATATAAAAATTTAACTTTTGTAAAACAATTTAATTATTGAAATTCTTGGCCTCAGAGGCTTTGGTGGAATAATTGGAGACCCTTTCTTTAGAGGGGAGAGGTGAATCAGCTGGTGCACTCAGTTCTAGACTAGGAGATGGTCACTGACATCTTAGATGATCAGAGACTACTGATGCACTGACAGTTGATGGCACAAGCTAGATACCAGAGTTTATTATTTCCAAATGAGTCAAAATGTTTAATTTATGAAAAGTGCAGTAAACCATATCTGGAATAACTTGGAGAAAGCACTCATTCTTAGATAATTTCTAGATTTAACATCTTTTATAATGAATACAAACAAATAACTATTCCTATAATTGAGTCAAGGTGATGAGGTGTAGTAAAGTTGTTTCACCATAACAGATAAAGTCATTAACTGTCACAATTGGAAAACCCCAGTTCTTACTGCTATTATTAAAATATTTTTTGGTGCCACTGGCAAGCAACCAAAGCAGCCTAACCAAGTAGGGAAAGGTTTGGGGCACTGACAGCGCCAAACATTGCCTACTACTGGTTGGTTATGCAAAGTCCTCTGGGTTGGTCTGACCCAACCACATGAAAGCTCTTCAAAACCAAACACCCAAAAAGATCACAGATATGCGAGGTATGCAAACCTCAAAACAACCCTTATTTTTATTCAGGATCATAAAAAAAACAAGGGGCCCACCGACCAGAGCTCATCTGGGGAGCCACCACCAATGCTCCCCAGGTAGGGAATGCTAGGGTGAAAGTTCTAAAGTGAGCTTCAGAATGGGCAGGCGCGCCTTATAAAGGCCACCCCTCAGGGGCCTCACCCAAGTCATTGATTAGGCTCACAAAAGCCTAATCTACAACTCATGTGAGGCACAACCCAGCGCTCAAAACGACTGAGCCAAAAATATCTTAAAAGCGATCTGACTAAGATTCAGAAAATCTGAATCCAAGTCAGAATGTATGATCATGACAAACTTGATTGTTAAATTAACTTAGTTATCACTTTATATCATACTTTGCTTGATCCCTAAGCCCAAGTAATTAAATATGAGATACTGGATATAATTAATCAATTGATGTTACAAATTTATCTGATTATATGAGAACTTAAGTTCAGTATCTTGTATATCCACATGGCTTGAGTCAGAGACCTAGACAAGTAGGCCTCATAAATATAGTTTGGCTCTAAATTTAGATATAAGTTTGATTATACTTATTACTAGATGATTGTCACTAATATGATCATTGGACTTAGTTATAGTAAAACCAAAGTATAGTAATTCCAAGGTCAAGCTGTAGCTTAATGATTATTAATATTATATATAGATTATCTCTTTCTGCTAAGCATCACTTTTCGAAAATCAATTCAGCCTGAAATTTAGCTCCACTAAAGAGATTTACGAAAACTATTAGCAAATATGGCGGGAAACCCCGCAAAAGAACCCGCAGGCTATGCCAAACGAGCCAGCACCACCCCAAACGAAGCAACCCTCGGTTACCCACCTCAGGGTCAACCAGAATCACCCGCTCTCAAGCAGCAGCCATGAAAGCAGGCACCACCCCCCAACCTGGAGCTACTCCAACTAGCGCCAGTTCACCTGATCGCACTTCTGCAACCTGCACGCCTAACAGATCTGTGTGCGCTGCCTCCCACCAACCCGCTGGGCCCCCTCCAACCAAGGAGGCCATCACCCATGCTGTTTTAATGGCGTCTGCTCAGTTGAATGCAACTCAGCCCATCCAGACATTCACCTCCCCCATTGTGTCAGCTAATTCAGCCCCATCTATTATTGCTGACGCCGTGTTTCTAGCTCCCTCCATGAGGGGCGATACCCAGCTACCTGGCCCCCAAATCCTCAGATGTAAGGTTGGATTAGCCACACATTCTGGTTCACTAAGCACCAAATTGGGACAATCTACTCTTCCCAATGAGGATTCAAATGGTTCGGATTTTGGAACTTCACACCAGTTCTAATCTCACCCGTCCCATTTAAACCCCATAATTGGCACTTCTCAAGTCGGCACTTTATCTCAATATGCTGAAAACGACCAATTCACCAATCAGCCAATGAGTTTTGCCCACGAAATCACAGCAAATACTCGGGCTGAATTTACCCAAATAGATTGGGATGGTGATGAAACATCGCCCTCCTCCCAATTGGCTGGAGTTAATTCCAATCTGGATGGGACTCCCCAATTTAGCGAGGCCCAACAATCACCTGGCCCCCAAACCCTCGGATGTAAGGTTGGATTAGCTGCACATTCTGGTTCACTAAGCACCAAATTGGGACAATCTACTCTTCCCAATGGGGATTTAAATGGTTCAGATTTTGGAACTTCACACCAGTTCCAATCTCACCCGTCCCATTTAAACCCCATAATCGGCACTTCTCAAGTCAGCACTTTATCTCAATATGCTGAAAACGACCAATTCACCAATCAGCCAGTGAGTTTTGCCCACGAAATCACAGTAAATACTCGGGCTGAATTTACCCAAATAGATTGGGATGGTGATGAAACATCTCCCTCCTCCCAACTGGCTGGAGTTAATTCCAATCTGGATGGGCCTCCCTAATTTAGCGAGGCCCAACAAACCACCCCTCAATTTATTTTGACGCCAGCAACTGCAGTAACATTCCAGAAACAAGGGAACTCCGCAAACTTGTCCAAACCACCAGCTCACACTCAACCTGCAATTGCAGCCCAAAGCAAACACAAATGTACCAAAGGAGCCACTGGGGCATGGCAAAAACCTCTGGCACCAACGCTACCAAAAGCTGATCCCAGTGAAGTGGCGTTTATTGCTGATGTTAAGAAGAAATGGGCCGAAACTAGAGCGCAAAAAGCTCTACCTCGCTCAACCCTCTCCCACGCAATTCGCCTTTATTATGGGCATAACCCTGTTGAATTCTATACAGAGGATTACTTCTCATACTTTGCAGCGATTGCGGAGACATTCCCTATTAACACCACCATCCATGAATCAGTGGAGGGCCACTACATCGATGTGGGCTTCACTGAAGCTGCCCTTGCTGACCATGCTGCCACCCTCCAGGTCATTATTCCACGCGGATCTCTTTGCATCTCCCGCACACGCTCTCACCTGGAGTAAATTTCATGGGTTACTTTTTCCAACCTACCAACGACTGTTGATCCTGAGTCTCTTAAACTGGCACTCCATCGTGGTTTAATGGAGTTTGGGTCTGTTCTTTCAGTGGACTTCAGCGTCCCCTCTTACTATGCTCCCACTCAAAGAGCTCGCACTGCTAGGGCGCCGTTCATCCCCTCTCCCACTGTATCCCGCAACATTGAGGTTATTCCTCGTGTGGCGGTAGTTGGGGCATGCCCTGAGATCTTTTTGTTGACCCTGATCAGGCGCGCCCCCGGTGTTCATGGTGTAACGCCCTTGGACACTTGTATAGTGGCTGCACAGCTCGAAAACAAGCCCTCTTAGCCACCACCCAGGGGCCTAAAACAGGCCAAAAACGATCCCACATGGCTGCAGCAGCAATTCCACAACCCACACAATGGGTTCCCGTTCAAGACCTGTCCCCTGAGGCCTTACGCCTAGCAGTTGAAACAGCTAACCCCACTATTGGTGTGGGATACCTTCGCACTCATGCCCCCTTCCAATGGGCACCCCCTCCAATCTCCCAGAGTCAACTCCCTCTCTCACCAAGCGCAAGGCATCTCCCACAGGGTGCCCCTCGTCAGCCACCCCCACTCAGGGCTCCGCGGCACCCCCACCAACCTCCACCAGCAATTTATCGCATCAACCCTCAGCTCCCAATGGAGCTATGCCCACCAGCATGGACTGGCAACTCGCGGCCTGCGGTAGAAGTGCCACCTCAAAGAGTCCTACCCCAACCCCACAGTCCATTTCACGCGGATCCTTTGCAGTGTTGGAGGAAGTGAATATGGACTCAGACTCATCAAATGGGGACACCGCGGAGCTCACCATTGAGCACCCTCAGGTCCTTTCCCTGCAATGGAGCGGGGGCAGCATCCTAGGCTGGCTTACTGGGTCCTCCGCCCCCCACCCTCTCCTTCCCCTCAGAACCCTCGACGCTCCTCACAGATTGCAGCTAATAGTCAAGCTAAAGGACTCAAAACTAGCCGCCTCACAGTAGCAGGTTTAAGCGCTGGCAACCCCCCAGGACATGGAGGGGAACAGCTAAGAGTCCCCATGGCAGCACCCTGGCCCTGCAATCCATCAACGCAAATGGGTTGCGGGACTTTAAGCAGAGAGCGCGCCTCCTCCGAAACTTCAGGTCAGCACAAATTGACATCACTGCTGTCCAGGAGCCCCATATCCTCCCCCACGAACAATCTGCATGGATTGAACAGTTTGGAGGCAACTCCTTCTGGACAAACCATGCCGCCCTTATTGTTTTGAATCCCCGGGTTAAAACCCATTCTTTTTCACAATATCTAGGTGGCCGCCTCATACTGGCCAAACTCACCACTCCTGACTTCTCCTTCTTCGCTGCAAGCATCTACCTGCCTAATGCAGGTCAGGAGCAAAATCGGCTCTTGGAAGAGCTCCTCCAACTCAATCTCCCACGGAATACAGTTCTCTTAGGAGATTTCAACACAACCATAAGTCGCGTCCATGACTCTTACCCCCTGCAGCAAAGGAACGCCCTGGATCAAGTCGCCTCCAGGATTTCCTTTGCCTGAGTGGCTTTATAGATGCGCTTCCACCCTCCGCGTCTGGCCTAGGTTGCATGACTAGGATCCAGTATGATGGAGGAGCTTTCCAGTCAGCGTCATGCATAGATATGGCACTGATTGGCCCCCTGCTAATTGGCCGCGTCTCCTCTCCCATCTCTCGTGACAACCATCTGAGTGATCACAGGTCACTCACCGTTGTCCTCACCACCACACTTAGACCGTCGCATAGGTTCTGGCCTAGGGTTGCCCCAGCTCTTCTCAACAACCCCTTCACTAAGGAGAAGCTGTCTATGACCATCCGGGAGACTCTCACCTCCCCCCACCCCACCTGCTTGACCACAAGGCTAAATGGGCGGTGACCAAGGAGGGCATCACCCGCGTTGCTTACAACTGTGCCAAAGCCCAGATGACTGCAGCTCGCGCCAGAGTCAAAAGGGCGGAAGCCAGAATCAGACATCTAGAGCGAAACTGCCAGCCTTCGCCCTCTCCCAGATGGTTGGAAGACTGGGAAGCGGCGCAGGAAGCACTCCGCTTGGAGCTCACACTGCAGGAAGAACGGGCAGCAAACTTTACAACATCTCGTTACTATTCTCAATGGGAACGCCCCACACGCTTCTTCTTTCAGAAACAGAAAGCCCGGTCAACAGCGCAGGATATTACTGCACTAAAAGATTGGCACTACAACCACTTCAGATAAGGAGGAAATCACGCAGGAATTACACCGCTTCTACTCCAGCCTCTTCCATGCCACCCAGGTGGACCCATCGGACATCCAAGACTTCCTGTGGCGGGCTCCAGAGCCGCCCATTGACCCACGGGCTGATGAGGCTCTACTGGCGCCTATTTCCATCCAGGAGGTGATGGAAACCCTTCTGAAATCCCCACGGCTTAAAGCCCCAGGCCCAGACGGAATACCCTTTGAGGTGTACCTTCTGGAACCTGCAGTGATAGCCAGAACCCTCCGCGACCTCTTTGCTGCACTCTTGGTGAATGACGAGGTCCTCCCCGACTCCAGAGGCTCAATCACGACCCTCATTCACAAGAAGTCAGACCGTGAGAACCTGGCGAACTGGCGCCCCATAGCGTTGATCAACACAGACCACAAGCTCTTCACGAAGCTTCTGGCTAACCGCATCACCAAATGGGTGTCACCTCGCCTCTCCCCATCCCAGTACGGTTTTATTCCGGGGAGGTCGTTATAGGACAACTATAATGACCTTCACGTGACTTTGACTGCTAACTCTCGTAAGGTGAATGGCTTTGTGGCTCTCCTGGATATGGAGAAAGCATATGATCGGGTAGCCTGAAGTATATTGATGCTTCCCTGGCCCGCTTCCATCTCCCACCCGCAGCTAGGCGCTGGATATCAGCGCTCTATGACCAGCTCCACACCAGAGTCCTGGCGCCAATGGGTTTTACAGTGGCAGTACCAGTTGTACAAGGTCTCCGGCAAGGGGACCCCTGAGCCCTATCCTTTTTAACATCACCCTTGACCCCCTCTTGGCCTCCTTACAGGACAAGCTAACAGGGATTCTGGTCCCAGGTAAAGCCCCCACACGCACCATGGCATTTGCAGATGACACTGCCATTGCATTTGGCTGCCCAGGGGATGTTGCCCCCGCTGCTGTGACCATTGAGAGGTACACCAAGGCGTCTAACGCCATGGTCAACACCTCCAAGACAACAGTTGTACAGGTCGGCTCCCCCACCTTCCCCCCACCATTTGGTATTGAACCTGAGCGCGGTACCTTCCGTCACCTGGGCGTTCTCACCAACCAACAAGGAGTTGCGCTAAAAGACAATGAGGACTTGCTCCTTGCAGCAGTTAACTCCAGGATTGCCAGCTGGAACCAGCGGCACATCACCCCCCAGGGTCGAGCTCTGATGGCCAATGTGTTCCTTCTCTCCAAAGTCTGGTTCCTAGCGCACGTCTGCCCATTCACAGATGCCTTTTATATGCGGCTCAATGTACTCCTCCGCTGTTGGATCTGGGGATCAAACCATCCACCAATGGCCCTCTCAACCATTGCCCGACCCTGCAATGAAGGGGGCCTAGGGCTTCTGGACACGCGATCCCACGCCACCACAATCTTCCTGAAGTTCCTATGGCCAATTGTCTGCTGAGACGCGACCCCCATGCCCCAATGGGCGCCCGCCCTCCGCCAGTCAGTGTCAGCAGCTCTGGGTCTTCCTAGAGCATCTCTGACCTCATTAGGGAGTGGCTCACAAACCACCCAGGCCATCGCCTAAAACCATCCTCATCCCCCTACTGGAACCAGGCTCTCCTTGCCCTGAAACGAGTAGGCGCGCGGATCCACCATGCCTTCCCATACAGAAGGGAAGGCCCTGGCCTCAGCCCACGTCGCCATGCAATTGTGCACAATGGACAAGTTGTCACAACTCGCCTCAACCCCCAAGATCGTCCTCCCATCCGCCCAAGACTCCTTGAGCTCCTCCCTCCCTCCGTGAGATTTGACCTTAAGGAATTGTGGAAGGACGTCTATCACCCCATCCTGTCAGCAAAGGTGTCCAACACCTTATGGAGGGTGCTCCACTGTTCATACAGGACAGGGGACCGGACTGGCCCTACCTTCCAGCACCAAAGCTGCCCCCGCTGTGTGGAGCCTATTGACTCCCACCTCCATCGTTTTTTCACCTGTCCAGTTGTCGCCACATTTTGGCCAAAGGCCCGCGCGCTCCTCCATGCTCAGCCCTGGTCTGGACACCCTGTGCAAGACCTCATGTTTGAGCAGACATTGCCTGGTTGCCACCGACCCCTCCATGTCCTCGCCTATGCCACAGCCATTTGGACCATCCATAATCCTTCCTTTGTGCTGCCTTTGACCAGCAGGTGTGGACCCTTCCACACATGATCACCCACTTTCAGGTACACTTTGAGATGGCCCTGAAGGTCTGCACTATGTCGCCAACCCTCCCCCGCTCAGTTGTCACTGCAGCACGGCTCTGGCGCGCAAACCCCCTCCCTTTCTCGATGCCTCCTCCCTCCCTTCCTCGCCTCAGGCTCTTAGGAGCCCAGGCGTAATTTAATAAACATCGATGAATCCCCCCTTGGGTTGGGACCATCTAGTACTAAAAAATATTATATATAGAATTAGGTGTTTTTTGAAACCTTAATTACTGATGACGCCAGTATAAATCTAAGCTTAAAATAAGAAAATGAAGCTGGGTACAGCAGAAAGCCTCTTGTAAAGAACTTATACCTTATATATTCTGCTCATGAGCTTTTAATTAAGTGGAGATGCAAGGAGGGGGAACAAGGTAAAGATGAAGATAAATACAGTATTAGAAGTAACCTATAAAGTTTTTTTAGTTGGCAAGCAAAGATTGGGTAGAGAAATTGAGAGATTAATAGGTTAGAATCAATTATCATATGTTTACTTTTAAAGATACTCCATTTATTGGATATAATTTAGAATTTTGTCTAATAATAACACTATATTAAACAGAAAGACCGTAGGTCAGGTTGCCATAGTAATATAAGGGCAGAAAGAATATTGCTTCTCTAATCAAAGCTAAGCTTTTTTGTCAAGTGAAAAATATAGAGATTCTAATATAAACATTATCTGACAAACAAAATTCCACCTCTCATCTTGAAGATGAAAACCAAACTTTCATAGTTATAAGTTTTCAATTCCAATCTTTAGGTTTGAGCGACCTCCCATCTTAATGGAGTAACATATTGATTTTATAGAACAATACTCTAATCTGAAATTATCATGTTGAATTTCTGAACCCTCATCACCCAATGATATGCATAATAACCTGCTTATCAATCCTAAATGGCAGAATTAAAAAGAACTCTCACAACTGGCAAACAATTTCCATGATCAAGTTGGATGTGAAGGATCAGAGATCAACCATTAATATTGAAAGGAATATAAGATCTTGATTAGGAAGTACCAAGGTATCACCTGCAACACTGAGTTCCCCAAGTCCCTATAAAAATGATAACTTTGAGCTAAGTAAAGATTTAGAAAATTCTATAAATAGTTTATCTAATTATTTGCATATTTTATTGTTGTTCTCACTAGTTTAGGATTTTGTACCACATTGGAAAATCCTAACCACAGACAACTTCTCCCACAATTTCTTCTCAGTGCAGTAGAGCATTTCACTATTATTACTTAATAAGATTAGCTTCAGAGCCATCATGATAAACAGGTAAAAATTTCCAATTTAAACACCTCTGAGACCCAACCTTTCCTTTCCAGATTGACTGGTATATTAAGCTAACAGAGATAATAGCTTTATGGCTGACTAAGTTTATTGACATTATGATCAAGTTAAGAAACTCAACCTTAAGAAATTTAATTAAAGTTATGCTCATTTGATGCAAATGTAAACTAACTTGTCATCCCTAATTATCATAGAATAAAATTAACCCAATAAATTCCGCTTTCTACTTGGTTGTATAAAGATAGATAACAGCCTTCTCTAAATAGTTTGAATGGGTGTTGGGATTTTTGCCTATATTCCCAGCCTTCTAGATTACCAGGAATCACTAGGGGAAAATTCCTAAGGCAAAGTGAATTGGAAATTGGTTGGCCCGAATTTCAGAGTAACTACATTTGGGGGATTTTTAAATTTTTGATTGGTCATATCCATTGGGTATTGATCCAGATGAATACTTAAGATCTCATTGGGCAGAGTTGCCAATGAAATAGGGCATCTGATAGTGATTAACTATTAGGTGTACCAGTTTGATTGGTCAGGTTTCATCACTGACTGATTGGGAATGAATAGCAAGTTTCAAGGCGAGTAATGCCACCTGCAACTAGTGAATCAATTGGTTGGTGTGTGGCCTGCCTTAATGGGTAATAAGTCCCATTATTTAAGCAGTTTGCTACCCAAATATGGTTGGTTCCCTTGGATTGAGAGTAAAACGTTAGGGACACATTTTCTGACTCTTTCTGTTTAGGTCTTGAGGATGTCCAATGATGGAATCCTAGCCAGGATGAGGAAGACCATCGCTGCCAAGATGAGGATAGGTGATTCAATGACAATGGCTGCCAATAATCATCGAAGAGGTGTCAACTGAGGGTTATATGACTGAATCCTCACTATAAATTCTCTAGGATTCACTATAATAAAAAAATGTAATTATGAGAACAGAGTTATATAGTTCTATTGTTTTCATCTGGTATATAGTTTAATTAGTAAACTATCATCAGCTTCCATTGTGCTATTCTTATCAAGGATATTATTGCTGTGTGCAATAATTGGAAGACTCTTAGAGAAAAGAGTAAAGATCTGAGTGGGGATCTAGAGAAGAAGGAGACACAATTGGGGATCGCTGCCAACTGTGTGTTGGACCAAAGAGACTGTCACCAGGGAATCTCAGCAAACATTGGGTTGTACAGAGTGAGGGAACAAATCCCTACAATCATGACATTACAAGTATTTAATTGGGATTACTGGCCAAGCGTTGGGCCAATATACAAGAATTCATGCTCAACTACAGAGAATATTTGTCATACCATTATTGACCAATAATCTACTATACTATACAATGCAGATGAAATGCACAAGAAAACCGCTTTGTGCAGTAAAAAGATTACTAGGGTTGTTTACTGATAATAACCTTTAAGTAAATTTTTACAAGTTTGTGCTCACTACAGGGGTGTAGTTGAGTTGAAGAACTTAGAGCATGATGTCCTATGAAGATGTTTCCAACTTTGTAAATAAGTTACTGAAGGAAGTAATGAAGATAGAACGTGAAGTGGATCACGTTCATAGGCATTCACCCAACTCAGAAGTGGAGCTCTGAGTGAGCAAACAGAAGATACTCAAGTTCAGGGAAAAGGACTTGCAGCCTAGATATGGAACTATCTAGTGCTGCAAGAAAACCAATTCCACCAGACATCTACTTGAGATGAAGAGTATCAGCAGGGCCAACTTGGGTTAAAATTGGCCCTCTGGAAATAGTCCCAAGGAGCAGCAGGATCAACTCAGGTTGAAATTGGGTCTGCCTTAAATAGTCTTGAGAAGTGAGTGTTTAGATGAGGCATTGGATGAAATAGGAAGCAATCAATCCGGAGAATTGGATTGCTATACCAAGGAAGATACAAAGACAAAACAGGAAATGTTTGATCCAAGATAGTGGAGAAAATCATTTTGACTCAATAACACTCAACTAATGATCAGAAGTTACTGGAGATGAGTTCATCAATTCAGGAGAAATTGGATGAAGCTAATGAGGCCAGAACGACCTGTGTAATTGAAGATGGCAATGAATGCCAAAAATCATTTTCAGGAGAAAAATGACCTGGACAATCAGATGGAACTGTTGGCTAATGAGATACAATGATCCAAAGCATCAGTTGCCAAAATAAGATCTGAAATTAGGAACTGTTGGACGAATAACCAGTAAGGATTAAAGGCCTAATATTCAAGAGAATTTTCCAAAAGTTGGCAAGTGTAGCCTATAATTGAAGAAACAGTGCTGCTGGTCATATAGTGAGAAAGGGTAATACTAACTGGAAGTATTGAGCCTAAGAGAAAATAGTTGCAGTGTTCCCAGCGGACCTCTGAACCATTAAATGATTATGTCCTGAGATTTTGGTCAAGTCCTAGAAGAGGACCACTGAACCAAATGGTTGGTTAAATCTTAAGAGAATAAGATTTTGAACCATGATAACTGGTAGGTTTAAGTACCTAGAGCCCAGTTTGGATTAAGGGGAAAAGAAGGACCTCTGAACCTTTTTGTAGGTTGCAAGTCCCATTGCAAAAGAAAAATACAAAAAATATATAAAAGAATAAAATATTGATTTTTATGGTCTATGAATTTCAGATCTAGGAAGCGACACAAAATTCTGGAAGGAATCCTAGAGAACTGGGGAATTCCACTGAGGATCAAGAATGAGAGGACCATACCACCAGGATTTCAGATGATAGTCAACACGGGGTTGACATTGGAGATCCCTGAGCTGTTGTATGAGGAGGTCAGAAGCCCCTGGAAGAAGTCTAGAGTGGAGCCTTGGGTGGCTCCTGGGATAATAATGCTGGGCCATGGAGAAATTCGAGTTCTCCTGGAAAATTTTAAGTGAAAAACCAATGAAGATCAAGAGGAATCAGATCATCACGTTTGTTCATCTGATCCCAATGGCTGAATTGAGAAGATTCCACAATTTTGGGACTCTCAATGAGATGGGATTACTGGCCAGGGTAATTGAAAGCATCAACCTATTGGTTGATTGAGAGCAACTCGCTGATCTGTCAGAAGGCCAGCAAGAGGAGGTGCTTGAACTATTCAGAAAAGTATTGGGAAGTGTTTGCTCAGGACAACCACGATTTGGGATGTGCAAGAGATGTGATCCACAAGGTTGATACTGGGTAAAATTTGCCAATCAGGATGAGACCAATCTGATAATCAAAAGCTGCTGAAGCGGTAGTGTAGGATGAAATCAGCAAATTAGTGAATCATGGGCTTCTAGTTCCATTGTCAAGTCCCTAGGCGAGTCCAATTCTGATTGTGAAGAAAACAAATGGCTCCAACTGGGTGGTGATTGACTACCAGAAGGTGAATAAAATTATGAAGAAGGATTTGTATCCCCTACCAAGGATCGATGATGCACTAGATTAATTGGGAGTAGTGAAGTATTTTTCTTCAATAGATCTGATCTCAGGATGTTGGCAGATCGACTTGCCAAAGGAAGACCAGGAAAAATGCGCGATCATTACCATGCAAGGCTATCAACTGATGAGGATGCCCCAGGGTTTATGTAATGTGCCTGCAATGTTTCAGAAGGCCATGGATGCAATATTGAGCGACTTGAAGTTGTCATGCGTCCTGGTATACCTGGATGATATAAAAGTGTTCAGTAGGATGTTTACTGATCACCTAAACCACTTGAATAAAGGTATTTAAGTGACTGTCCATGGCTAACCTGAATATTAAGCCGAGGAAGTGCCACTTCTTTAAGAAAGAGTTGGAATATCTGGGATTCATAATCAACTACAGTGGATTGCAGCCACAAACCCAGAAGAAAGAAGCCATAGAACGGATGGATGTGCTGAAGAGTGTCTGAGACATCCAAGTGTTCCTTTGATGGTCAGATACCATATAAGATTTATTTGGGACTTTGCCCGAATAGTCAAGCCTTTATTCCATTTATTGAAGGATCTGAAAAAAGGATTTGTGTGGAATGAAGAGGCCCAGGACTCCTTCGATGAGCTATGCCAGTATTTAATAGATTCTCCAATTCTGAAATATCTGAATTTCAATCAGGAGTTTATTACTCAAACCAATGCTTTGTTGATGGTGATTGGCGCCATATTAAGCCAAGTAGATGAACTTGGGGATGAACATCCAGTAACATGTGTGAGCTGGACACTCTCAGTTGCTGAGAACTACACTGTGACTGAGCGTGAATGCCTTGCAGTCATTTATGCATGTAAGCAGTTTTAGGTGTACATCCATGGAAGAGCACTTTAAAGTGGTGACAAACCACTCTTTGTTGCGTTGGCTCACAATTTGAGAGAGCCAGAAGGATGACTGGCCCAATGGGCACTTAAGCTCCAGGCTTATAATTATGAGATTTTCCACTGAGCGGGGGCTTCTTTCAAGAATGCGGATGGCTTATTGCAGTTACCAATGGTCCAGATGGTATACCCGCAGGTGGATGAGCTATTCCAGAGAATGGTCAACAGAAAAATTGGGGACGAGCCCCAAGAAATTCAAGGTGCTCTTTGGAAAGCGATGTAAAACACTGAGACTATGGATGGACAAGTATTTAAGATGATCAATGGGAAGCGGTTATTATTCCAAAAGCTGTCAGAAAGAGCAGCTATAGTGCTAGCAGCTCACAAGGTTGTCAGGAATGGATACCTGAGGAAAACAACTGACCAAATTCGCCAGTACTATTACTGGGAATCCATCAACTACAATGTCATGGATTATCTAGATTGTTGCGCGGAGTGCCAGCTGCACAAACCACATAAGAATACAACTGGATACCAACTGGTCCGCCCTGGATTTTCCTGGCACACAGTGTCCATTGACGTGATAGGACCGCTGATGATGAGCACAAAGGGAGTCAAGTACATAATAGTTGCAATTGACCATCTGAAAAGATGGGTCATGATGAAGGCCCTGGCAAAAGTGGACGCGACCAGCACCTCAAAGTTAATCCTGGATCAAGTAGTATATTGACATGGATGTCCGTAGGTCCTGCTTAGTGACATTGGGACCAACTTCACATCTCATGTGATCCCACGATTGAATGAGATAATGGGGATCATAGGAGTCATGTCAGTACCTTACCAGCCAGAGATTAACGGACTGGTAGAATGGGTGAATGGAATGCTGGCAGCAATGCTGAAGAAGCTTGTCGCAGGAAGAACTTCTGTGTGGGGAATGTACCTGCGTTTGGTGACGTTTGCCTAAAATATTAGCCATTATACAGCAATGGGAAAGACGCCGTTTGAGCTGTTGTACAGAAGAAAGGCCGCGTTGCCGCAAATTAATACTCAGTGGTGGAACCTATGTCAGGGATGAGTGCTCAACAGTACTTGAACCAACTGACAAATATCCTGATCAATATGCAATTGCAAGCATTTGATACTACATTGAAGAAAAGGATATGAGCAAAATTGACAGATGATAAGAATTGACTGGCCTTAGCAGAATATCAAATAGGTGAAATAGTTGCCTATTGCGATATGCATGGTTTTGGAAGAAGAAGATAATAGATTCATTGTGGTTGGGTCCATTTGAAGTGATTGCCAAGATGGCGACTGATGCCTACTCCATCAAGAATCTCTTGGATGGAAGAGTTGTGAATCAAGTCCACGATAAGTATCTGAAGCGATGGATTGATAAAAAATAAAAGAGTTCCCGAAGGACCGATGAACCATTAAGTCAATCATGTCCTGATGATTAGGTCAAGTCCGAAAAAAGGACCTCTGAACCATAGAAAACTGGCAGGTTTAAGTACCCAAGACCCAGTTTGGAGGAAAGATAAAAAGATAGACTGCTGAACCAAAACAAGGTCAAGTCCCTTGGAAAAAGAACATAAAAAAAAAGTGATAAAACATATTGGAAAAAAAGATTATAAAGCGCATAAAGAAAAAACTAATATAATTTTATAATTTTTATTCTTTTATTAATTGTCCTTGATATGGGGATGATTCCACCTATGTCACCTCTTGGGGAGGGAGGATGGATTGTAGTAGGAATGAACAACCCATCAAAATTGATGTGTGTGACGGTTGAGGTCTATCCTCAGCATCACATTGCCCTGATCTTTGGTAATACAGGGCAGGCTGTGTCTGGATGTATGGAGGAGGAGGGGAGTTGGTCCTGGCAGGGACGCCTAAGGGGCAGGAGCTTGAAGGAGGCCAAGGAGCAAGATGGGCGTCCAAGTCGAGGAAAAATGAGAATCAAGTAAAATGGGGAGTTTTGAGATTCAATTTGGATTCGAATCAAGAATGGAATGGAATGGGTGCTTGGAAGTTTCGCGGTTCGTTTGGAATTTGAAATGGAACTGGTGTGGAACTGTTGAGGATCGGAACTGACACAGAACCATTGAGTGAGGATTCCGCGATCCTGCTGTAAGGTTTACACCAAGCATCAGTCAGATTAGCACCATAAGCTTGTGTTATATTTTATATTATCTTGTAGCATGTGTATATAGGGAAGGAACTGGGAGCTGGAGGCTTCTCAGTTCTGTTTTCTATTGACCTGGCCAATATTAAATAAAAAAGAACTTAAAATTCATATATTTATACTTTGAGTTTATTTTAAAAATATTGCCTAACTGCAGCCATGTTTGGCTTGAATCAACAAGAATTGGACTTGGAGAGTGAGCTTGGGAGAGCTATTGCCTCCCTTTATACCTTGTCTTGGAGTCAAGGCATGTTGCTGGGGTTAAGTATACTTGCAACTGTCTTCCAGGGGGTGCTTGTCCAGTCTTGTAGCGCGCGCACAAGGAGAGTAGTATCAGGAGCCCTGTCAGCCCTATGGTCTGTAACATGGATTCTGTTGCCCAACTCATTTGTGGCTCATTGGAAGGAGCCAGTGCGTTACATTAAACAGAACTCATTTACTTTCCTGTCGTTGTGGTGGCAAGCAAAAGAGGTGCCAGAAGAAGTTGTGTTTCCAAAGTGGTATAACCATACTGCAACACTCTTGATGGTGATATTCTCCACCGCCTTTTTGCTTCATGAATTATACCAGGTTTTAGAGTGTGTGTCCAGGAATGGTGGGAAAGTGGTAGGCCTGGGAAGGACAAAGGAAGAATTCCCACGGTTTTGAAATTGGAAGACTTGGAACTGATCCACCAGACGTTTAGCTGGGTTCAGTTTCAGGGACATTTGACAAAGGCAGCGGGTGGGGAGGATTCGTTTGCCTTGCAGTTAAGTCAGGTTCTGTTGGCACTTCCAGTAAAGCAGTCCAACTGGGTGCGAGAACTTTTGGAAGAGCAGTCAGGGTTACCCATATCAGTGGAGGAATGTCTGGATTGGATTGATCGTGCAGCATGTCCGGATGAGACGCAGGATTTGGCCTGGGCGGCTTTACTGCAGTGTGGTCAAGGGAAGAAGTCAGTGGAGGAGTATGGCCAGATGTTCCGCGCATTGGCAAGAGCAGCAAAGGCACCTGAGTCTCAGCTTCCGCGCATGTTTCGCCAAAACTTGCAAGCTGATTTATTATTGGCAATGGCGGCGTGAAACCTGCAGTGACGTTGGAGGAAGAGGTGGGTTTAGCCTTGCAGGTAGAATGACAGTTGAGTTTGGTATGGGCCCGTCAGGAAGTTGTGCGACCCCCAGGGGGATTCTGAGGACAGAGTGGTGGAAGAAGGGCAGGTTCCGAGCCCATATATGGTTCCAAGGGGTTTAGCTATGTGGAGGAAGGGAAGAAGAGTCAAGGGAATCCTGAGGGTATGGTGGAGGTGCGGGAGACAAGGATTCCCATCGAGATTACCACTCAGGATCCTGAGGCTCATAATAAGAAGGCTCCTTATAATTTTCGCAAGAAACTGGTGAATCTGGTACCTCAAATTAAACCGCTTACTTCATCTTATCCTTATCTGATTTTGCCCATCAGTGTGCTTGTGGGGGATGAAGGAAGGGATTGCGGTGAAGTTCTAGCTTTGATTGATACCGGAGCTGGGGAAAATTATGTTGAGGAGAAGTGGGCAAGAAGCCATGGATTGTCATTACAGAAGGATGGATGGGTGAAGTTGGCAGACACCTCCAAAAGAACGGCGGTATGGCGAGTACAGGCCAAGGTCCTGTTGAGGCAAGGCCCAGAGGTATTCAGGGAGGAGTTTCACGCCGTAGCTCACCTGCCACATTCTGTGGTGCTGGGGATGAGATGGTGGCACCATGTCCGTCCACAGTTTGATATGAAGAGAGAGAGGGTTCTGCTGTCGCCTAGAGGTCAGAGGACATGTGAATGGACGTTTCAGTCCCAAGGTTCGATGGTGAAGCACATGGGTGAAATCACCTCAAGTGTGTCAGCGGAAGGATTGCCAAGGGAGTATCAGGATTTCGCAGAGGTGTTTGAGCCTAAAGGTGATGTGCCCTTTTCGCCTACAGGGGATTTTGCATTTGGATTCCGGTTCAAGGAAGGCTCTGAGTTACCAAAGGGCTGTCCAGTCTATCCGTTGAATCCCCGGGCCCAAGAGGCATTGGAGGGTTATGTCCATAAGATGCTGGATATGGGTTTGATTGCGCCTTCCAAGTCGCCGGTGGTTTCGCCAGTCTTGTTGGTTCCCAAGTCAGGGGGAGTTACGTCCTTGTGTTGATTTCTGACGCCTTAATGAGGTAACGGAACCTGACCCCTATCCAATGCCACTCATGGAGAACATTCTGCACATGATCTCCGGGTGTGGGGTGTTCACCAAATTGGATTTGGTGGACGCTTTTAATCAAATTCCTGTTCGCCCTGAGCACCAGCGGTATACGGCATTCAAATGTCATCTGGGAAACTTTGAGTACAGGGTTATGCCATTTGGGCTATGCAATGCCCCTGCAGTTTTCCAGCGCATGATTGATCATGTATTGGGGGACTTAGTGGGTAAGTGTTGTGTTGCCTATATGGATGACATCCTGGTGTTTTCCAAATTAGTACAGGACCATGTGAGGGATGTGAGAAGTGTGTTGGAGGTGGTTAGGAACGCGGGCTTGAAGTTGAAGCCATCCAAGTGCGAGTTCAATAAAGAATCGGTGTCCTTCCTAGGGAACGTGGTCCTCCAAGAAGGGATAGCGATCTGTCCTGATAAGTTGCGGGCGGTGCGGGAATGGAAGGCTCCTGGGAATAGGACTGAAGTGCAAAGTTTCTTGGGGGTGGTGAATTTTGTGCGAAGATTTTCTAGGGATCTGGCCCAATGGGCTGTGCCATTGACAAGACTGATGGGAAATGTGCCATTCGTTTGGGGGGAGGCTGAGGAGAGGGCATTTCAGCAAGTGAAGACGAGTTTGCTGACAGCCCCAGTTCTGGCACACCCTGACCCAAATAAACCATTCATGGTAGAGACTGACGCGTCAAATTTTGCACTTGGAGCCGTGTTGTTGCAGGAGGGTAAAGATGGGGTTGAACATCCTGTTTGTTATTTCAGTCAGAAGATGGCACCAGCTGAAACCAACTATCCAGTTTATGATAAGGAACTTTTGGCAATAGTTGCAGCCTTGGGGGAGTGGCAACATCACCTATTGTATGCCAGGCACCTGGTTGTCATCCAAATGGACCATCAAGCCTTAGAATACTATAAGTCCCCATGCCTGATGAACCAGAGGCAGGCCCGGTGGCACTTAGAGTTGGTTCAATATGACCTGCGGATTGAATACAAGCCGGGAAAACAAAATATCTTGCCAGATTTATTGAGCCGTGATTCTGGACTGGTGTTTTCTGATGAGGAGTTGAAAGTTCAACACAGCCACGATGTTGCCACAGAACTTGTTTGCAACGATCCAGGGCTGGAGAGACGGAATGGCAGGAAGAATCTGGACTGCACAGCAAAGATGTGAGCTGGGCCAATGGATAAGAGAAGAGACAGGGGAAGGTGAGGCAAGCAGGGGGCATGCGGGATTCTCAGTTTGGGGTGGTATCATACACCATGAGGGAAGGATTTGGGTCCCAGTGAAGAGTCTGCAACAAGAGGTAATGGCAGCTAATCACGACCATCCTCTGGCAGGTCATCCCGGTCAAGAGAAGACGTTAGATCTTGTTCGCCGTCACTATTCATGGAGAGGTGTGGGTGAGGCGGTGCGGAAGTATGTTTCGCATTGTGTGGTTTGCGCCAGGGCAAAGGCCCAACAGGTGGCACCGGGGGGGGAAATTGAAGCCGCTTCAAATTCCTTCTAGGCCATGGTCCTCAGTGAGTGTGGATTTCATCACAGGACTGCCCAAGTCACAGGGGATGGATGCCTTGATGGTGGTGGTGGATCGCCTGACTAAATATGCAGAGTTTTTCCCTTGTCAGTCAACCATTTCTGCAAAAGTGGCAGGACAGATTTTTGTAAATGAGATTTTCTCCAGACATGGGGTGCCTGAGGAAATTGTGTCAGATTAGGGTCCACAATTTACATCTAAATTTTGGCTCCACATGTTGGGAAATCTAAAGATCAAGGCTTGCCATTCATCAGCATATCATCCTCAGTCAGATGGCCAAACTGAGAGAGTAAATCAGATATTGGAGCAGTATTTGAGGTGCTATGTTTCAGGGCGGCAGGATGACTGGGTATATTGGGTGAAGCTGGCTCAATTTGCTTACAACAATCATAAGCATTCATCCATGGGTATGACCCCGTTTTTCGCAAATCATGGCCAACACCCAGAGGGTATGGGGCCTAGGGAGCAAGGGCGGAATCCAGCAGCAGATGAACTGTCACGAGATACCCATGACACCCTGGAGCTCCTGAAGAAGAATTTGGTGGTGGCAGTCGCGGCTCAGAAGAGGAAGGCAGACCAGCATAGATCTGAAGGTAGAGCTTTCAAGAGAGGTGATTGGGTCTTGGTGAATGCTCGGAACTACGCCTTGCCTGTAAGGAGCCAGAAATTGGGGCCGGTGGCGTTGGGCCCATATCAGGTAGTGAGGGCGGTGAACAAGGTGGCATTTGAGCTGAAGCTCCCAGAAGGGTCAAGAGCTCATCCAGTGTTGCATGTATCGCAGCTCAAGCCATTCTTTGGCCAGCCACCTGAAAGTCCTTCTCCTTTATTCCCAGCTGGAGGAGGAGCCGAGGAGTATGAAGTTGAGGAGATTCTTGACACCAAAGTGGTGAGAGGACGTCGTTCATTCTTGGTACGTTGGGTGGGTCATCCTATTGAGGAGTCCACATGGCAGTCAGCTAGGGAGTGTGCCCGATGTCCTGAGAAAATCTAAGAGTTCTTCCTGTCTAGGGGGGTGATGTGATGGTTGAGGTCTATCCTCAGCATCACATTGCCCTGATCTTTGGTAAGACAGGGCAGGCTGTATCTGGATGTATGGAGGAGGAGGGGGAGTTGGTCCTGGCAGGGACGCCTAAGGGGCAGGAGCTTGAAGGAGGCCAAGGAGCAAGATGGGCATCCAAGTCGAGGAAAAATGAGAATCAAGTAAAATGGGGAGTTTCAAGATTTGATTTGGATTCGAATCAAGAATGGAATGGAATGGGTGCTTGGAAGGTTCGCGGTTCATTTGGAATTCTAAATGGAACTGGTGCAGAACCGTTGAGGATCGGAACTGGCACAGAACCATTGAGTGAGGATTCCGCGATCCTGCTGTAAGGTTTACACCAAGCATCAGTCAGATTAGCACCATAAGCTTGTGTTATATTTTATATTATCTTGTAGCATGTGTATATAGGGAAGGAACTGGGAGCTAAAGGCTTCTCAGTTCTGTTTTCTATTGACCTGGCCAATATTAAATAAAAAAGAACTTAAAATTCATATATTTATACTTTGAGTTTATTAAAAAAATATTGCCTAACTGCAGCCATGTTTGGCTTAAATCAACAAGAATTGGACTTGAGAGTGAGCTTGGGAGAGCTATTGCCTCCCTTTATACCTTGTCTTGGAGTCAAGGCATGTTGCTGGGGTTAAGTATACTTACAACTGTCTTCCAGGGGGTGCTTGTCCAGTCTTGTAGCGCGCGCACAAGGAGAGTAGTATCAGGAGCCCTGTCAGCCCTATGGCCTGTAACATGGATTCTGTTGCCTAACTCATTTGTGGCTCATTGGAAGGAGCCGGTGCGTTACACTAGGGGAAGGGAAATTGAGACGTTGGATGAAGCTAATCACAAAACCCTGGAGTGAGGAAAGCAACAGTATAAGAAGAGGCAATTGGCAAATAACCCCAAGTAATCCTGATATGGTACTGGAGCCAGAAGATTAGCCTTGAGCTTTATGATGGGCTTCATCAAAAACACTGGACATATGGGCCAGCAACAAACAAGGGATGCTTGATGGGGGTTGCCAAATCATGCCCCCTACCAACGCCATCAGTGTAAGATACCAATGGGAAGCACTGGCAAAGAGATAGTCATGCAGGGAACAAATAGCATCCTGCAAGTGATGACTATGGGCTTCTCGGAAGCTAAAGCTGAACAAGTGGTGAAACCTGGGTGAGGCTGGAAGCTTCAAGGACCAACTTCATATTACTTGGCCAGAAAAGTGAAGAGCGTAAGTGGCGGTATCCTGATCCAGGATGTTATCAAGATCAGAGGATTCAGCGCTAGGGACAAAGCCTCAGTGACTTGGGCCTGGAGTTCAGCATAGAGGAGCTTGAAGTGAATACTGTTACCAATGGTGAGCTCGGTAGCCAGAACAGCGGGTTTGTAATATTATCCAAGTCAGAAGAGGAACTCATAAAGCAGGTCCAACCTGGCAAGGAATGAGCGAGCAAATGGCATAATCTCCAGAGCATCTATGACAATGGTCAGTGCATCAGCAAGAGGAGCCAAATCCAGGAGAGTTTTGAAATCAAACTCTGGAATTGATGGCAGAGGAAGAATTAGCTGAGATTTGTTCAAAATGATTGCAAGCCTGGTTTTGGAAGGATTAGTTACTGTTTCCGGTAATTTGATGGAAGGACTAGCTGCTGGTGCTAGACTAGGCATATGAGTTCTAAAAGGACCATAGAAGAGGTTCCGCTGAGCATCCTGACTCATCTGCTGGAAGAGCCAGAGGTCTTGATCAGACAAAGTATTCAGAAGCTTCTGGTAATGTGACTCAGAGATTGACATATGAGCTGGACAAGAGGGGGATGTCAGACTTATATGGAAGTTGACATTATGCACTCTACAATCTATTAGGCTCCAATTTTGGAGAAATTAATCTCAAAATTAATGAGATAAGCTCTTCAAGAGAAGAATTAGGAATGACTTGAGCCAAGAGGTTATTAGAGAAATAACCAGGGTGAATAAAAAAGTATTTTTAATTGAGCTGCAAAACAAACATTGACAGCAAGAGTCTCCTGTCTAGAATGAGGAGAAAATCAGGAAATCAAGGATACCAGACCAAGAATCCTGAATATTACAGTGGGTCATATGCCCTGATGGGGGAAAATTGGGTCCCAGGACTAATATCATCACAAGTAAGTTGATCAGCCTGGCATGACAGTAGATTGTGGGGACCGCGCTCTGAGAAGGTGGTAGTGAAGAGGAAGAGGAAGAGCGCCATATGCTGAAGGTCATCCCAAGCAGCATTGAGTATTAATGAGTGTACTTTGCTTGAATCAATGAAGTATTCAACCAAGTGTTCAAAGTGGTGTTCTCATACCCTGGTCCTTTTCTCACTGGAAATCTAGGCAAGAGGGGGGATGTGTTGGGATTTTTGCCCATATTCCCAGCAAACTAAATTACCAGAAATCTCTAGGGGAAAACCACCTAAGGCGAAGTGAATTGGAAATTGGTTGGCCTGAGTTTCAGAGTAACTACACCTGGGGGATTTTGGGATATTTGCCTGGTTGTATCCATCAGGGAACAATCTGGATGAATACTTAAGATCTCATCAGGCAGAGTTGCTGATGAAATAGGGGCATCTGATAGTGATTAACTATTAGGTGTACCAGTTTGATTGGTCAGGTTTCATCACTGACTGATTGGGAATGAATACCAAGTTGCAAGGCGAGTAATGCCACCTGCAACTAGTAAATCAATTGGTTGGTGTGTGACCTGCCTTAATGGGTAATAAGTCCCATTATTTAAGCAGGTTGCTACCCAAATATGGTTGGTTCTCTTAGATTGAGAGGAAAACGTTAGGGACACATTTTCTGACTCTTTCTGTTTAGGTCTTGAGGATGTCCAATGATGGAATCCTATCCAGGATGGAGAAGACCATCGCTGCCAAGATGAGGATGGGTGATTCAATGGTAACAGCTGACATTTCATCAAAGAGGTATCAACCAAGGGTTAGATGACCAAATCCCCACTATAAATTCTCTAAGATTCACTATAATAAAAAACAGTATTTATGAGAACAGAGTTATATAGTTTTATTGTTTTCATCTGGTATATAGTTTAATTAGTAAACTATCATCAGCTTCCATTGTGCTATTCTTATCAAGGATATTATTGCTGTGTGCAATAATTGGAAGACTCTTAGAGAAAAGAGTAAAGATCTGAGCGTGGATCCAGAGAAGAAGGAGACTCAATTGGGGATTGCTGCTGACTGTGTGTTGGACCAAAGAGACTGTCACCAGGGAAGCTCAGCGAAGATTGGATTGGACAGAATGAGGGAACAAATCCCTACAATCATGACATCATAAGTATTTAATAAGGAATACTGGCCAAGTGTTGGGCCAAGATATAAGAATTCATACTCAACTATGGATAATAGTCATCATACTATTATCAACCAATAATCTACTATACTATACAATGCAGATGAAGTGCATAAGAAAACTGGACCTGTGCAGTAAAAAGATTACTAGGGTTGTTTACCAATAATAACCTTTAAGTAAATTTTTACAGGTTTCCAAAATTCTTATAAATTCTACTTTTTACATCACCCATAAAGTAAAAAGGATCCAAGGGCCTTGATTTTATGGTGCTATAGGTAGCTAGCCTATATGAAACATCCCATGAGCTAGTTAAAACCTTACTGTTACTAAAACTCATTTTTTAAGCCTTTGGATAACTAAAGTTTCAGCACTTTTGAGAAAATCCATTAGATCTTCCCTATTGAATTTATTAGATAGAGCCATGAACCCACTTAAATCCATGATAATGTTTGGTCCTTTAGCTATCAAAACTTATTGATCTTTTTGGAGATATTTCAGCTTTGCAATCTGGTTAAATGAATTAATAGGATATAGGATGTATAAGTTACCTGTGTTGAACTGGGATAAGGTGTTGGACAATTACAAGCCTAATGTTTAGAAAAGTGTGGTTCAGAGGAAAATAAAAAATATTTTTCAAAAGACCCTGGTTGATTCCTGGTAAAACCCCACAAATTGGGGTAACTCTTCTAATAATTATTGGACCAAAAAATTAAGTTCAGGTAGTCAGATTGCACTGAACCATTGGCTGTATTTGGGAAGTTCATTGGAGGCTCTCCCCCAGCCTCATCTAGTTTAATACAGATAACACTTTGGAAATTGGCCCCTTTATAGGGTTGGAAGGGGTCCAACTAAGTGCAAAAATTTTCCAGTCCATTTATTGGGTCAAATTTATAAAAGCATAGCCTATTGAACTAGTCCTTCTTGTTCCTGACCCTCAACTGGCCATTCTGTCCAAATGAGGCAAGTTCAATAAATCTGATAGGTTGATGGCTCATATTACCTAATTCAAATGTTACTAAGCTATCTGAACTTTGAGCCTCAATGTTTAAATTTCCTATTAACTTTGTTAAATGAATTCTCTTTTTACCCCTGCGTGGCACCTAATAAACATCTATAAAACTAACTATTTTTAGTATTTAATTTTGTTATTTTCATATAAGTGGTGATAAAAGCCCTTCAATTATATTGTTGTTTGAAGAAAAAAAAAGCACCAACAAGCCTTTTCCCAACCAAAAATCCAACTCAAGGTTAATAAAGCTAAGTTGAGGCACTAAAAGACATCACTAGTTTGAAACCCATACTGTTAGGACAAAACATCATTCATTTTAAAAAAATTTTACTCAGTGTGATGTCTGTTTATATGTTTGTCTGTTTGTAGTAAAATTTTGTAATTAATTTTTAACTACCTTCCAGACTAGCTAGAGCTTTTAATTTTAGCACACTTAATAACTCCAATGACAGTATAATAATCTATTAAGGAAATTTAATTTTATAGTCAAAATAAAAAGTTACATATGTAACAAGTAAAATCCTATTTGTTTTCTTGTTAGTCTGTTTATTGTTGTGCTGAGCATTTTGAAATTCAATCGATTCAAAAGTTACAAGTTAACTACCTTCCAGACTAGCTAGAGCTTTGAAATTTGGCACACTTATGTATTGCCTATAACAATATATTAAGTCTTTGAAAAATTGTGAAAAGAAGAATTCTACAAAAAATGTTTTACTCAATCTTGTTCTTTTTCTCTACTTGCTGTAGTGTCTGTTTGTCTGTTGGTTCACAAGATCAATGATGCAGTGCCTTGAGCAAAAATTAAAAATTTCTGTTTGCATGTCTGTCTGTTTTTTATATGTCCACAAATAAATTAATTTAATAGGCTAAATTTAACTATAACTATTTGGTTGGTGATTGGTTTGCATTTATAAAATTTCAGCCATGTAACTATTATTTTAGGTTTCTAGATTGTGGGTTTTTCAAGTAGTTGGTAGTAATAAATTCAATTCAATTGTTTCATTTAATCTGTATTAATTCAACTAATCTCTATAAAGTCACCAAATTTTGCACCCAAAAATAAACAAAAATAGTAAATGGTAAATTAAGTTTAAGGTTAATCTAGAGTAGCAGGTTAAATTCTCAACTCAATTAGTTTCTCATTTAATTCTATTTAATTCATTTCATTCAATTTATCATTTAGTACTAAATAAATTTAACCAATCATTAAATCAACTATTATTTAAATTTTTAACTTGCAAAAAAATAATTAGAGGTAGTAAAGTAAAATAACCACCTACATCAATTCCAAAAACAATTTACCTATTTAAATCAACTAAATAGATGACAATGAGTTTAGTTTGAGATTAGGCTAATAAACTAATATCAAACTGAATTCATTAATTAATTAAAATTAAAAATTAAAATAACTATCAACTATATATACTCAAAATCATTAGATATATTAATCAAGCCAGCTAAAAAAGATGGAGGTCATTAAGTTGAATATATGACTATAACTATAACTATATAAATATTATTTTAATAAAGTAAATAACCCACTGTATCAGTGATCCAGTGCTTTACTACCTCACATGGGTCTCTAGTCTGTAATAGAATCTTACAATTGATTTTTAATTCTTTTAGACTAGCTGAAGCTTTGAAATTTAACACTTACGTATCTCAGATGACAATACAATAATCTATTAAAAATATAAAACAATAATCAAAATAAAAAGTTTTATATGTAACAAGTGAAAATCCTATATATCTGCAAAGTTAGTCAGTATATTGTTATGACTGAATGTAATGGGTGGCTCACGCCAGTATGATACAAAGGAGTTGGAAAGTACAATCCATGTCACTGACCATATGACTGACAACCTGGCAGAAATCTACACCTGAACCCATAAGCCATCCTGAATATTGCAATATATTCCCAGACTACAGTTCCAGAAATTCCGTATGCTAACAGCAGCTTAACTCCATGAGAGTGCTGAGAATGAAGCCAATGTCTGGGCCAGGTCACTTATTGAGCTCATCATTTCAGTTCAATATTTAAAATATATTTTAAATAAACTTACATAATCTTGAGGCTAGCCAATAATTTTACCAAATTGAATGTCAATTTTCTTAGAAAACAAAACTAAATTATTATTTATCTTTTCCCCTTTTTATAGCATTGCAAAAGCCCACTTAATTAGGTTCCTTTACCCCAGGCTTTTAAACAATGACCAGATCATTGTACGTGAAAGCTCCATATCCTATTTAATCATGATTCGGAGAATTTGGGACACCGGTGGCACGTTATGCCAAATCAGCCCTCATTCCCAAATTTCTGAATTCTTGCCTATGACCCCATTCTCGATTTGTTCCTCAGATGGACTCAAATTCTCAAACTTGATCTTCAAATTTGTGGCAGAATCTGAGATTTCATCTACTAGGTTGATGGACCAGGCTGTGCCTGCTCTGTTACACTGATCAGTTTGGTATTTGGTTGATTATAAAAGTTTAAAGTTGACTACCTTCCAGACTAGCCAGAGCCTTAAAATTTAGCACACTTATGTATCTCCCACGACAATATAATAATCGATTGAAAAATTATAGAAATTGTGAATATTACAAAAAATCTACTTAATAAACACATTGACTGACTGATGTACTGACTGACATCTGAAACCTTTAAGTCTGATAGGTTCAATCAAGTTAGGCGAGAGGTGAGAATTGGCAAATATTATCTAATAATTTGCCAAATTGCTCACCTGGAACTAATTGTGTCAGATAGGTCTAATCTATTTGGGTGAGTGGGTAAGAACTGGTGAATTTATCAAATAATTCACCAAATTGCTCATCCAAAACTAAACAAAAATCAGTATTAGAGTTTTAACTAGAGTTAGTAAAGTTAAGATAATCAGCTCTTCAGCCATGAGGGCAATAGTGGAGCTGTTAGTCCAAGTGGCTCAAGAGTAGCACTGGCACAGCCTATAAGCTATATCAGTGTGAGCTTATAAATAAACCCGAGCAACAACAGGTAACTATTTTATAATAGAAACCCTATACCAATCAGTTCAAATTCTCTGGGAATAAATAAACCCAAGCAGCGCTGGGTAACTCCGCTAGTATTTTATAAAGTACAAGTGGAATACCCATGCTTCGCTAAGGTGTCTAAAATTTCAGATATTCAGTTTATTAATTTAGATTATATAAGGGGAGGATACCCCAGTGGTAGAATAGGGACCTCTACCACTGCCTCCCCGAGTTCGATTCCGTACAGGAACTTTGGGTAGGGGACAATGACTGTGTTGGCGTTGCGCACCAATGCCCCGAACCGAGATAGCGAATAGCAAAGGCGGTCCATGGAGTTCCTGCCTATCATACACCGCGCATGGAGGTTTTCCGGATTTTATCCTTCTTTCCCATTCATTCGATTTCCCCTTAATCGGTGCGGTATCGTCCCCGGGTCGGCCCACCTCGAATAAAAGTTAAAATTTAATTTAGATTATATATATAGACTAGCGGAGTAACCCGTGCTTCGCTACGGTGTCTATAGAATTTCAGGTGATTCGAATTGATTAATTTAGATTTTATATATAGTTAAGCAATAACTACTCGGCCAAATCTATGCTCAATCGAAGCAACCAAAACCACCAACCACTCAGCTAAATCTAACTGAATTTATCAAATCAGCCAATATCTAATTTCCCCAAAAGCTAAACTGTATCCTATCGATTCGATCAAAAACCATCAACCCACTCGGCCAAATAAAATAAACCTATCAAATCAATCAGATTCTAAATTATTTTAGTTTTTATATTGGTAGATAACTATTAATAAGTTCAGAAACCATTAAACCTATTAAAAATTCCAACCTCCAACCACTTAGCCAAAATGAATTAAGCCTGCCAAATTAAATAAACCATCAATCACTTATCTGAAACTATTAAGCCTATCGAATCAACCAAAAAAATAAACCACTACTCAGCAAAAACCAATACGGAACTTACAACAGCCACAAACTACCAACCCCTTATCAAAAACCTATGAAAAAATCGAATTAAATGAATACGAAATACCCAGCCAAATTGCTATATAATTATAACAGAAATATATGTTCTAGATCTTAAATAGATCTGATATTTAAATTTATATGATTATTTTTAATAATTACATATTAGCATTCCGTTCCCAAACTTTATAGAATACTTGTGCCAAGTTTGAGATTTTTGGTTATTTGCTCAAGCTAATGCATCCAGTATAAATAAAATAACAGAATGATAGTTTTGTAAAGAAAAGTTTGGCAATTCTTGTTGATACCCAGTTTAGCACGTATTTGTTTTTGGGCTTTAAATTTACCTGATGATCCTAGTCAATTCTTTTTTATATTTGTAGATGGTTATCGATAATATTAAAAAATCAAATTATATTGAATCAGTATAAAATTACCAACCACTCAGCCATACCCATTTAAACTATCGAATTAACTAAACCACTAAACCACTTAGCTAAAACCATTATATTAAGAATCAACCAATCACCAACCGCTTCGTAACCAAAACTAAATGTATCGAAACAACCAAAATCACCAATCACTTACCAAACCAATTAAATTATCGAATCAACCAATCACTAACTTCTTTATTAAAACCGTTAAGCTTAATCAACCCAAAACCACCAACCGCTCGACAAAACCATTTAAACTATCGAATCAACCGAATATCAAACTTCTCTGCCGTAACAATATACCGATTTCCATTAAAAACATAAAATTTTAACTTGTTACATATAAAACTTTTTATTTTACTATGAAAATTAAAAATCGGGCTTACACGGACCCCCTCCCGTCCACCTATAGCCAACTTTTCAGAGCTCTACATGCTCTAGTTTTTGCTGGGCATCGCTCGCACACACACGCACACGTGTGCTTTTATATATAGATAAACAAACCACTCAGCCAAATCTAATTGCTCAATCGAATCAACCAAAAACCACCAACCACTCAGGTAAACCTAACTGAACTTATCAAATCAACCAATAACTAATCACCCCTCAAAACTAAACTGTGTCCTATCGATTCGAACAAAAGCCATCAACCACTCGGCCAAACAAAATAAACCTATCGAATCAATCAAATAACAAACTGCTACCCGAAGCATTTCTCTATATACTTAAAATCATTATGTGACATATGCATGCAGGTGATGCGCCAACTCCATTTCTGTCTGCTCTGGCACAATCCCTCAAACACCCAATTCGCCCCCTCTTCCTCGGTTATGCTAGGCTAGGGGAACCCAGTCTAGCATACTAGAGGTTAATCAGGTTTTTTAGCAAATTTTGCTCCATTTTTTCCTGCCTTTATTTTTTGTGTCAATAAGAAGGGTCCCATGGTCCCCTTATCTTGAATAAATGAGTATGTGACATATCTTCCAAACTATTAAATCAACTTCTACTTAACCTGCCAAAAGTATTTTATTAATTATGTGAACCAAATTAGGCAGGTTTTTAAAATATATAAGCCTAACATCCAGATACCCGTGCTTTGCTACGGTATTTTAGTTTATCAGATGATAAGCTCACATTGTAGCCATAGGCTGTGCCAGCACTACTCTCGAGCCACTCAGACTAACAACTTTTGCGCTGTTGCCCTCATGGCTGGTGAGCTGATTATCCTACTTAATCTACTTAAACTAATACTGATTTTTGTTGAGTTTCAGGTGAGCAATTTGGTGAATTATTCAATAATATTTGTCAATTCTCACCCACTCGCCCAAATAGATTGAACCTATTAGGCTCGATAATTTTAGATTCGATAAGATTCGTCAATTCTCACCCACTCACCCAAATAGATTGAACCTATCAGATTCGAAGTTTTCAGATGTCAGTCAATCAGTACATCAGTGAATGTGTTATTAAGTAGATAGATAAAACTTAGATTAAGAGTAATAAATTTTTATAGTAAACGGGGTTTAAGGGGGGCCGAGAAGATTGACCTATGAATCAAAAAGATCTAAACGCGGTATCGATATCCGCCCTCGCAAATAGATAAAGGCGACGGCAGAAATTTGATGTAAAGCCGATAATAAACTTTAGTAACGCCGGTCTAAACCCTATCGGCTTATAAGGAATTTGACGCGCCGATGATGTGAGCTAATATGATCAAATAGTCAAACTACTTTGTTTAACAGTACCATTAATCTATCGTCGAGGTGTGTAGTACGATGGGGTTAAACTTAAACTTGAATGCAAAAAATGCGATACAGCCAATAAAATGATTATCCCAATGATTAATGATGATAAGATGCTTGGAAGTGGTAAGGCCGATTCAATTCATAGTAAAGCCCCACCCATTCGATAAAAGCGTTAACCTTGGCTTGACATTAAACTGATATTCGCATATAGTCATATCCACTACTTTTTATTTAAACTTGGGGTAGGGGGAAAATTAAGGATAAAATCTAGTTGAAAACTCTTAAAGGGTTGCTAAGCGTAACCGATGGATCTTCGTATACCGAGTGGCAAGGCTGCAAGTTTAAGCAGCGTTGGCTTTTTGGAGTGGTAGAGGAAGAGATTCTAGCGGGGATATGCGGCGAAATACGCCTAATGCGTTTAGTGTGGAAGGAATCGTAGGCGGGAAGGGAGGTGGAAGATGGTTTGCTTGGTGGGAGGCACCGCGAGGATCGGTACGAGGGCGGGAGGCGGTCGGTATCGAGAAGCAGGAAGTTGCGGTGTTTGAGTAGGTGGGGAGACCCGCAAGAGCCTTCTCACGATCGATGGGCATAACCGCGATTGAAAACTTTAGAACCATGTGGTTGGCTTTGCCCGTATGAGTCGCGAAAAGCTACACGGACTTTGACTTCGTGGCGCACGCGTACCAGCGAATTTATGGTGTCTGAAACAAAATCCTGTTGGCGCCAGAGTCCTTTGGCGGTGATAAACTCAACTCCGCCGTCTCATCCACTTGCTTAAGATTTTGTTGTGGGCGATGCTCAATCACAACCACCTCCTCCTTCTGCTTGCTAATTGGGGTTCGAGCTCAGTGGTACTACGCTTGACAAGTAGCTAACGCTCTTTATCTCCACCCCAATTCCCTTCGCGGTTAGGCTGAGGCGCACTGGGATCTGATCCGAGGGGCCAAATGCCTTATGGGGACAGGATAGCTGATAATCGAAATGATCCCTAAAATTGCCACAAGCATACACCCCGTCGCTGAGGGCTTGGCTGGTGGGAGACTCGATCCGGAGCACCTTCAATTCGCGCCCCACGCGCACATCCCACAGCCGCGGCCTAGTGAGACGCGCTTGCAACCAGTACTCGACCCGCGCTCCTCGCATCGAAGAAGTCGGGGGAAGAGTGCCAGAGAGCACCGCCTGGAATGGAAAGAATTGGGCGCCAGTGGTACACGCGGGTAGTGTCAAAACTCCACTCACGACGTAAAACTTCGATGCGGTCGCGGAACATCCGACCCTCATGGCTCCAATTCGTCTGGATAGTACCAACCAGGGTCAAATTCAGAGCGAGGGCGTGCTTGTTCGTGACCAACTGTAGCTTTACTGCACCGCGTACCTGGGCGGAACTGTAATCATCCCTAGATGTCCCGCGCATGTACACCTCCTTCTCCATCAGCTGGATCTCTAACGTTCTACTCTTAGCCGTTTTAACCATGCCAACCCATCTCATTTTAACCACTTAAATATCAGTTGAAGATTTACAATGCCTTTACTGCCCTCCCAACTCGAGCTCGTTTCGAATATGCATCATGCAGAAATAAACTCCAACCCTGTAAACAATGTCATAATCAGGTTACTAATTAACAATTACCTTAAGTTTGGTTTTAATACTGACATCATTTTATATCCGTTTTAATTTCTTGACTTGATACTTTCATTTCATCCTGCATCAAATTTAATCGATCTCCAGATCGATCGACACAACATTCCTTTTAAAGATTATGACGTCATAAGGTACACTCAACCTCACACACGGCGACGTTCTGATTTAACAAGCCTTTATGACGCATAGGATTAAGTAATATGATTCCAATATGATAACTTTATCTGTCAATAGCCATGATTTAATGTTCGATGGCTTGCATCCACCCCAATTTCAACCTAATTAATATCATTGACACAATAAATGGACGCGTTCAGCTCATCTCAACAAGATAGTATATGGTAATGATACAATATCTAACCAATCATCTTTCTGATATGATTAACTTTATTTACCATCAAATACCCGCTAGGAATCTCATTATAAAGATTTTAGTCCAACCTCAAATTATCAAATGCTCATTTCGTTCCGAATCGAACTAATGTGATTGGTCATCAAGCGATATTACGCATCTACAAATTACAACTGGCCTAAGCTGATTAAAAAGAAAACTATCCACATTTCCAACAAATTACAATCAGCCTAAGCTGATTAGGAATAAACATCCCACATTTTCCGATCACACTAGCATTAAACATAAAACGATTTCAGAGTTGATTAACAATAAAATTTTATTACCAAAGTTTTGATCGGCTACTTTTCCTAAAATTATACCTCGGCGTTTGTTTCACCAATCTTTTTAAGTTTTAAATCCGTCCTTCCACCCTACCGAACAGCCCGCTTTATATGAAACACCAGGTTGAAATTAATCAAGCGAAGTGCGAAATCGTATATCGATTCTAGATTATCGACCTTCAAACCGGCTAGAGAGGGAATCACTTACCCCTAAGATGCCAACAGATTTGGTACTTTCCTAGCCTATATACAGTCCATTGCCTTCATAAGTCGATTTAAATTATGCCAAAATAATAACTTTCACCCTACCAAAAACCCTTAAAATCCCACATAGCATAAATATTTAAGTTTTCAACCCCCGCCAATGTTTATAATAAGGTTAGGGTAGAGTAGGCTTTAATTCTAATTGCTAATTAGTTAGGGTATACACCTGGTAAAAGTTTTGCTTATTCGATCC
>JAKSZP010006829.1:0-123618 GCA_022478985.1 Massospora cicadina | reverse complement strand
CCCATGTGAGGTATTGGGAGCTGCAATACTCCCTACCGTGGGTAAAACCTTAGATGTGCCTCCAGGGTGGGGCGCACTATTTGGGTGACCCTCAGTCAACACAAAGTTGGCTGGGGTAGGCTGTACGGTGGTGGTATCATTTGTGATCCCAATATGGTTTTTTAAAAGTTGGTCTGCTTCTGCTTTTGCAGCAGCAGTTTGGGAGCGGGTTGTAAAGGTCGACGCACAAGTTGGCAACCGAGGGTTCTGTGATTTGGGGTGAGTTTGAGTGAATTCCAAAGCATCGGAGGTGCGTTCAGTGGACTTTACCACCATTATTCGTTAAATTCGTTAAGCTAAATTTCTGGGTGATTGTAACATTCGAATTTTAAAATTTAGTGGTGAGAGAAAGGTTACATTGGAGGTACCCTTATCTTCCTGTTTGTAAGGATTTGATTTTTACCTTTGATGCAGCTACTGATAGTGTTTTCTAGCTCACTTTGAGTTTGACTGTGAGGTCAATATACTGTTGATTTGATGCGAATTTCTTATCCCAAGTGCCCTTTGACTTTGCGGGAGAAAGCAGCCTTGTATGTATGGGTTAAGGAGCAGTTAGCAAAAGGGGCTATATTTCAGCATACTTCTCCGGTATAATCCCTGTATATCTTTGTGGAGAAAGCAGATGGTACTCTACGCCCATGTGTAGACTACAGAAACCTAAACAAATTCACCATTCCAGATCTGCATCCCATCCCAGTGGATTACAAATTTCTCACTATGTGTGAAGGCTAAATTCTTTTCCAAACTAGATTGTTTGAACGCGTTAATAAGATCCATATAAAGAAGCGTGAGAAGTGGCTCACCACGTTTCAGACCAGAAAGGGTATCTTCCAGTTTTGGGTCATGCCTTTTGAGATTAAAAATGGACCAGCTATTTTCCAACGTCATATAGATTCAGCTTTGGTGGACCAGCTGGTGTATGCACTGTGGCCTATATGGATGATATTCTGGTGTTCTCCCCCAATCAAAACATCCCATGCAATTCACCGGTGGCAAGTGTTGTAGCTTTAAGGGCAGCCAACCTTATGCAGATATTCAGTAAGTGTGAGTTCTTCAAGTCCCAAGTCACCTTACTAAGCACTATCATTTTTGCCAAGGCCACATGATAAACCACAACAAGGAGAAGGTTATTTGTGAGTGGCATACCACAACTTCAGTCTAAGAATTGAAGAGCTTTATTGGGAACTTGCATGATCCTTAAAAATTCACGCCAAATCTTTCTGAGGTTGCGTCGCCCTTGTATAAGGCAAGTGGGGCAAAGTTCTCCAGTAATCCTTTGTTCTGGAGGATGCCTTCCAAGCAGTGAAGTGCACTCTGGTGTCTACACCAGCCCTTCGCCCTGTGGATTTAGAAAAGGAGTTCATTGTGGCTACTGATGCTTCCAATTTTGTGCTAGCGGATGCCTTGTTACAAGTTGTTGATAATGGAATGGAGCATCTTGGGGGAAATTTTTATAGGAAAATGTCCTTGCCTGAGTTGAACTACGCTGTTTATGACAAAGAGTTATTTGCAGTGGTCGAGGAGCTAACATATTAGCATCATCATTTTCATGGTTCATATAAACTTCCATGTATATAAAGATCATCATGCCTGTTGTACTAATGAGCCCCTTATGTCATAAACCCACGGCAAACCTGCTGGCATGAGACCCATACTCAATTTGTGTTCACATATGAGTTTACAGAGGGCAAGTTTAATGGTTTTCTGACGTTTTGAGTCAAAAACCATGCTTTAGCTCCAGATGCAAAGGAGGTGGATTTGTATAGCACTCAATTGGTAATTCCTCCGGGTAATATTGTATCCCAGCACCCTTACCCCTGGTATGTGTGCCAGCAAATGCCCCTCTGGAAAATGTGGAGGAATATGGTATGTTCAGGAAGTACATCCTTTCACAGCCCTTGTCAGAAGAACTTACTATAGTTCTCTCCAAGAAAAAGTCAAATAAGGAAGATATTACCAGGGGCTACCATCTGAAGGACGAGATGGTGTGGTTTCAGGGGCGCATTTGGGTTCTGGATGGACCACTCCATCTGAAAATGATTAGGGACCACCATAACAGGATTACAGTTGGGCACCCTGTGAAGGAGCAGACATAAAACTGATTCACTGCACATATAATTGGAAGTGATTGGCCGCACAGGATGCCAGGTATTGTAAGGAGTGACTGGTCTGAAACAGAATGAAGCCAGATTGACAGCCTCTCGAGGGGTTGTTGGTACCTGTGAAAAAGACAGAGTGGTCCTGGACGTCCCTTTCAGTTGATTTTATTGTTGAATTACCTGCGTCTGAAGGCCATGATGCTATCATGGTAGTGGTGGACCAGTTTACAAATTACCCCACTTCATTACTTGCAACGCCACAATCACAGCGGCGGAGATGGTCAGACTCTTTGTTTCTCATGTGTTTTCCCTCCATGGGGTACCTCAGGAGATTATCAGTGACCGCGGACCCCAGTTAATATCCATTTTTTAGAGGAATTATGCAAAACGCTTCAAATTTGTATGTGCCGCTCAATTGCCTACCACCCCCAGTCAGATAGGCAGACATAAAGAGTGAACTTGTGCTTTGAGCAGTTCTTGCAGTGGTACATCGCAGCCACGTATTTTTTACTGGGATTCCCATCTTCCTCTGTCCCAAATTAAGCTATAACAACGCCCAGCATGCTTACATTGGGTGCTCCGTCTTTTTCCAACTATGGTTTTAACCTTTATCTAATATGGAACCCAGTGGTGGGTCCAGTGTGGAATCTGTGGCAGACTTTGTTAAGTCCTTCAATAAAGTTCATCAAGGGGGTAAAATCAATCTGGAGGCTGCCATGAAGGTGTACAAGGAGAGTGAAGATGGTGAGAGATTTATGAGGTCAGCCTACAAGGAAGGGGATCTTGTGATGCGGATGCTATAAATATCCCAATCAAGCAGCCATGCAGGAAACTGGGCCCAAAGAGGATAGGACTATACTGCATTATCATAAAGGTGGGTCCCGCCTCTTACCAGTTAGATCTCACCCATCGTTTTTGGATCTTTGCGTTGTTCCATAAGAGCAAATTGTCCTTATTTGAGGGTCCCCCGCCTTAGTTCCATAGGCATACTTGTGGAAGGTACCCCAGTGTGGGAAGTAGAGGAGGTGGTAGCCATCCATTGGGTGAGAATAAGACTGGAGTATCTGGTGTCGTTGAGAGGTTTTTATGCAGCAGAGAACAGCTGGGCCCCAGCACAGGATAGCGCTCTTGCCCAGACCTTGTTGATGCATTCTACGAGATTTTCCAAATGCAGCTGGGTCTAAGGCCAAACCAACTGTCACCTCCATGAAGCTGGCCCCTGCCCACAAGAACTTTTCCTGACGGAAGCCCCTGGAAAAGGGGTGGAGCCCCAAAAGAATGAGATGGTGATATCATGGTTAGAAGACTCAATAGTTAGTACAGATTGTAAAAACAAAGCAGAGTGTGCAGAGGCCAAGAGGAGCATGTTGATGAACCTTCCTGAACTGAAGTACACCCTGGACCAAATTTGGGTGAGGGAAAAGATGCCTAAGTTGGTTCAGGGGGTGTGCGTGATGGATGTTGAAATTACTGCCTGAATTTAAGAATGGATGAGATAGATGACGGGAATCAAACCCAAACTTTCAAAATATAGGGGATAATCAACAACAAAAATCACCACTTTGCTACTTCAGGGACAATCTCCAGCTAATGCGGTCATCTATAAATCATACAAAATTACCTAATATTAGAATTTAAACCTGATATACGCGACGAGCAAATCCCAATTAGGAAACCTGAAGTAGATCTTGGCTTAGTATGCATGAAGATTGGCCGAGACACTTGCCTGATTTTCCCTTATATTGTGCAAACTAAACAATTAAACTTTAATTTCTTCTTTTCACCACTTTAAGTTAAAATTGGTACAAATTATATTGGAATTGCTTCACCAGAACTAAGTATTTGATATAAAAATTCTAAATTAAAAAAAGCACAAAAAGTATTATACAGTACCCTCGAACTTTGGTCTTTTGGCCTAAAAATTAATAAGGGGATATGTGGTAAAAAAACCTGTAATCCCAAAAATGGACATGGAGGCGTTACAGCCTTGGCCTGTAGTGCACAAGTTATATTTTTAGTAAGAATGGGACATTACGTTTGGTAGAAGAATGGGGCTTCTGAAACCCGCTCATTTTACCATATTGCAAAATCCATTTGCAATCAATCACTCATGTTTGTGAGTACTTGAGCTACAGTACCACAAAAGTTGACAGTTTATGGCAATTGGTTTGATTGGGTGAAGTGAATCACTCAATAGAAAATGATCCCCCAATTCCTAACATGTATTATTTCGCAAACAACCTTCTTTGTTGGTCAACTGATTTTTTTAAAAAAACCCCGTTCAGTTTATTTTTATTATGTGCAATTAATTTTCCTATTTGTCAACCTCCCTGAGCTTCAGATTAATAAAAGCGTACAATCCTTGCGTTGTGGTCTCTGTGCGCCATTCTTATTTATGGTGCTCTGTTTACCCTCTTCTAAGTAGGGGTTTCTTAAGTAGTGGGGTGGCGCCTCTTCCACCACCTCTACTGGAACAGGAGCGTTACAGACATGCTCCTAACAGTTGCGCTTAGGTGGGAATGGTAGTTCAAGCCTGATCCTGATTAATCTTACTCAATGAAGGATATTGAGTGAGGGGAGACATGGGTGGGAGGTATATTAACACAATGACTTACTGGGCGAGTAGGCTGAGTGGGTTGTGGCAGCATAACACCCCATTAATATAGTGCTAATGCATCACCTGAAATGGTGCTGGAGTGGTAGAGTCAGTGGTGTGATGATAAGACTTTTTAGAATGGTCATACTCAAAACAGAGAGGAAAAATTTGTTGACTGTTATAAACATGAGCCCAAAAGAAATAATCAGGAGGTGTGGCGATTTGATTCATAGGGGTTCTGTTGGGTGATTCTGGGTAATGGTGATAATGGTGGAAGTATCACAAGGGGCTGCAAGGTGCTCAGTACTAGAGGGTACAATGAGTAGTTATCATGTGAGTGCCATAGGAGGAAATCCATATCAACAACTTTAAAAATAAATTAGGGTGGTAGATGCAAATGGATCTTTAAAAATGACACCACTTTATGGTGTATTCAATTATACAGTAAACAACTTTATACATTATAATAATTCAAATTAAATTAAAAATATAAGTATTATCTTGACAATGTATGTTAGCATTAATGAGTTTGTTTTGCATAAATTCTATTAATTTATGAAAAATTTTAGTTTCACTTTGATAAACCTTTTAAATTGATATAGTATCTTAAATTTGATATAATATGGGATGAAAATTTAATCTCATGCAAAGCAAATTGGGTTACTATTTTTAAGTTATATGTATAATATATTACAAGAGGTCACTAAAGCTTTATTCTCCAAGAAAAAAGTTAGATCATAATATTTTTTTATACCAAGCTTTTTTTTATTTTGTATAGAAATATGAAAACTAATTCATGTATTTTAAAGTTTTTAGTCTAGTCTTTATATCTTTCTTTCACTCTAATCAATTTAAGGATAAAATTAAAATTTTATAAAATTTTGTACAACCTATTGTTTTTTACTCTCTTTAACCGCTCAAAGTCACTTTTGAGCGATTTTAAATTTAAGTTTATTTATCCATAGCCATCTGCAAACTTATTCTTTGATGTCCTTGGCTCTGCCGCCTGCCACCCCAGTGTGGGGCAGCAGTGCACCCCCACCTAGCGTTTTCCGCCCTGCAGGCAAGCGCGTTTGGACAGGTTCAAACAGCCCGCCCACTGCTTCCAACCGTTTTGTCCCCCCACGAGACCTAGCGCTCCACCTGGCGCGCGTCCACCCTTCTCGCCCCCATCCTCTCGCCCTCCCTTGCTCTGCTATTCGCTATTGCCTCAGAGTGGACTATGGGCGTTTGTTCCCATATGCTGATAAGGCAATTATTGACCTAGCCACTACAGCCTTTGCGCCAGCTGGCTTTATAGACTTCCGCCCTTTTAAGGGCTACTTTGACTTGGTTCCAATCTGAGGAGGATGCTGAAGTGGCAGCACAAACTCCTCTAATTTATAAAAAAACCCCATTCCCACAACCCGTACTCGCCCCCCTTCAGACACCACGCCAGTGGTATCCTTTGCAGATCTCCCATCCCACCTTCCACCCCAGGTTTTGTATGACCAGTTGGTCGCGGGGCTCATGGCTTATGGCACTCAGCCCAAACTCATCTTTGCCATTCCATCTAGTGAAGAACGCCTTGCTGCTCCTCGTGCAACAGCCACCATCATACCACACCACCCTACCATAGCCCAACACATTCCACCCCGCGCTAGTGTGGCTGCAGCGCCTGATCATTTCTTTTAAGCTCGAGTCAATAATGGTAGGCAGATTTGTTCCCTCTGCTTTGGCCTCGACCATGCAAAAAGGGCATGCCCTAAGACCAAATCCGCTGATGCAGCTTCTGAGCCCCCCTCTGGAGGTTCAGTATGGGGCGCTTTGCTGCCCCCTCCCACCCTCCAATCTCATTCAGTGGGCCCACATGGAAAATCAGCCCCACCCAAAACCTCCATCCTCACTCTCCCACCTAAATCTACGCCAGCCAATCAGAGCAATGCTTGGACCAACATTCGCACCCAAGCAGCTGCCCATTCGCCCAATCCTACCCACTCAAATTTAAACGCCACTCTTCCAGTGAACCAAAATCCATGGGATCTATTGGCTGAAACTGACGAATCAGGTAATATCCTCATTAGTAAGCATACAGGTCAACCTCTCTGCCATGGCAATTATGGTCGGGCAGAATTTTTCCTTCCCAACTTTGATGAAACCCCTACCCCTCGCCATTTTGCTCCTCTACCCAATACAGCCCCCTTCCAAAGTGACCACCAGCTCGCCTTAGCTGCGGTGGCCTCTCCTCATTGCCCAAAACTACGCACCGCGGTGGCCCAGTCAGTGGCTCAGCTCCAGCATGGCCTGCCCACCATCTTCTTCCCCCCCAACTTCCCTGAATCTCCCTGCAGTGACATCTCAAAACTATTTGATGATGCTGAAATCGCTGTTATGAATGTCGCAACGCTTGCTTCATTCAACCCCTCAGCCAAAATCACCCGCCACAGTATCTCCCTTTTCACCCAACTTCCTGAAGCCCGCAAAGAAGCTGAAGTTCTCCTTGCAGCTTTTGTTGAAACACTTTCTCATCATTATCTTGATGCAGAAGTGGAAAACTGCTACTACACTGACCTCAGCTCCCACTATGCAGATGCCCCAACGCCCTGGCTCTCTGCTCTGATCTGGTACTGTAACCAACACCCCTTGATCGAGGCGGGTCTTTCTGAAAACCAACCCCCCCACCCCTCCTCACCCTCTGCCATGGTGGGTTAAGCAGTTTCTGCTTCCCACCTGGTTAGTAGTTTGTTTTGCTGTTTTGAGTGTTGTGATCGGTACTGTCCATCCCCTGGTCGGCGTACCTCAAATAAATCGAAAATTTTGTACAACCTTTGCATTCTGCCACCTCAATATTCAAATGTCAATGTATATGAGGCTGATGCCTCCATGTGGGGTGGTGGTGCGCCACTTACTGGAATGTTTTGGCCACTGCCAGAGAGCCTGGACTGGCTTGCTAGCCCACTTAATCCAACTAATTACTTTGTCCCCCTTGGGATCTAGAATAGCATCTCAAGCGCTCACAGGCAGTGCTCCAAAGCCCCCTGGTGTTCCCCTGGAGCAAACTTCACATCACCCTTTGGGCAGTGAGTAAAATTTTCTTACCATATGTATGTGGAGCCATCTTTGAGATGTCTCAGGCGGTGTATAAGCCCAACAGTTTTCTAGACTTCAGCTCATTATAAAGGTATTTTGGTCTGGTCTTCTCTAGCTAAGCCCAGGCCATGGCCATGGCAATAATGCCGTTGATTTATAAAAAATACTTATCCCAACCAACCACACTCTGTTGCTGGTGGACGCCAATTTGTTGGTTCATTTATCTGGGTTGCTTAACAATCTTTCCCCTAACCTGCTCCGCCATGAATATAAGTCCTGGGTAGCACTCCTTGTTTTTCAACAGGGAGGAATATACCTTAAGAACCAAGAAGGGGGACAAGAATGATGCTCACCCCCTCTCCAACAAGGGCAATCTAGCCCATGTGGTAGATGAGAGGTGGGTGACAGCTTACCACCTGAAGATTGTCCCTTTACACCTGTTTTTCACCATTAAAGAGTTGGTCAAGAATATCAAGGGATGTGTCAGGAGGTGGTAATGGCCAAAAGTCATTGCCAACAATAAAGTTGAAGCTCCCCACCTTGCCATAAGGATTACCCCTAGTTCATCACTAATAAAAGTACGTTTTTATTCAATGAGATCAAATTGTTCAAATCAACCTCAGACTTAAAATAGCCCATCTATCTTCTCTCCTCACCATCAGTGAAGGCAAGCCTGACTCATCAATTTTGGGCATGCCAAACTCATTCAAATTTAAGGGACTTCCTCCCCACCCTAGCTATGGGCGCACCCTGTCAGCCATTGAATGAATCATCATTGGTTTGTTAGGCGGAATTGCATATCTAAAATTTTGGTAAAGATTTTGATACCGATTTGGCTAGTCAGGTCAGATCTGAATCAACATTAGTAGTGCCTTAATGTGTTGATCCACTAGAACTCAATTGCAAAAAAATTCTCAGGCGTTAATGTACCCCCTTTCTTAATCCTCACCCTTCTAGCTTATAAAGCAGCAGTCCCCAACAGGTTCTGCTGTTACACCTTTTTCTCTCTTAATTTCCCTTAGTTTTATAAAAATAATAATTTCTGATTTTTCAAATTTGTTGTATTAAGAAGCTCTCAATACTAATTCCAGCTATGTGTCCCAATCTTGGGATTACTTAAAAGGTGTTGGTGTTTTCCCTACACAAGTTGCATGAAACATTGTAATGGGTGCACTGGCGGTATTCTGGATGTATTTGTGAGTGGTAACTATCCTGAGTGGCAGTGCAATATTACTTATAACAGCAAGCTTCATGACATAATGGAGCGACCCCAATTATTGTCATTCTCCACCCTCCTTTATAAGTGGTATAATGCATTGGTTTTATTATATAAGAAGAATGGGCAACCCTTGATTATGAGTGGTGGTTTCTGGATGTTTACCACTCTTTTTGGATCAAAGCTTCTATGCCGCAATTAAGAATTATATCCTGACTTGAATAACTTTGGCTTATAATTCGTCTCATGTGTAAAAGTGGTCAGCTCATCTTTCTTCCAACAACATGTCCAGCTTGGATGGGTCACAGTATGGGTGTGTTGTTTGTTTCTGCTTCCAATTCTCTTACCTCAAGCCCCACAGGTATGTTTTCTGGTGATATAACTCATTCTGTTAAGTCTGACGCCTATGGAACAGATGCATCTGAATCCGTTGGCGCCTCTGTTGTCTGCAGTACAAACAGAAGTTTAGGTTGCCCATACAACTAAAGCAATAGTTCCTCCTATTGAGGCTAGTACAACGGATATTCCATTAGTACCAACTTTACCAATTATGTCCCATGAAGTTACAAGTAAAAACCACAATTACTTTTAATTGCATGGTAAGATTAATTTGGAATCCCATAGGATATCTGTCAAGTCTCTCTTGAATACAAGAGCACGTGAGAATTCTATGAGCTTAAAAGTTGCTCAAGATTTAGATGTAGATTTTGATATAGGATCTTCTGTGTTAGGTAATTCTTGAGTCCCTATGACTTTTTATTCAAATAGACTTCTGGTCCCAATCACTGTGCATATGTTTTTCCTCTGTGACTGGTTTGCTTTGGTCCCAGTTTTTTTGTTTTCTGCCATTCTTGGGGCAGGTTGGTGGCGTCGTCAACAGGTCAGTATTAACTGGATACCTACCTATTGTCTCTCAAAAACTGTCACTGATGTGTAAGTTCCAACTAATTGTTACACTCTCCCCTACCAGATCGGTAGGCTTCTTCTGCAACTCCCTCTTCCACTGATTTAAACCCAATTCCCCTTTATGGTTAATACAGTATAAAGACATTTTTGACATGGATAAAGCCAATCGCCTTCCACCTCACTCTGAGTATGATCTATCTTTCCGTTTGACAGTGGATTTAATTAATATCAACTGCCCTCTGTACCCCTATATGGAGCAATAATACAAGGCCCTGGAGGTTTAGTTGAATGACATGCTCCTGAAGTATGGGTATTTCACTAATTCTCTCTATCACTTCCCCAATCATTTTTGTTAAAAGGCTGATGGTACTTTGAGCCCTTGCATGAACTATGGCCATTTGAATAATATAACGGTTCACAATTCTTATTCGCTTCCCCTTGAACAAACCATCATCCAAGCAATTTCCAAATCCTGGGTTTCTAAGCTTGACCTTGTGGACGCCTTCAATCAAATCTGGGTAGCAGAGGGCCAGAAGTGGCTTATGACAATTCGTACTAGGTAAGGAATTTTTCAGTCGCACATAATGCCTTTTTGCCTCAAAACCATGACCGTCACATTTCAGCATTTGATTGCCAACTTTTTGGGAGATCTTTGCTTTACCTGTGCGATGGCATACATTGAAGATATTCTGGTGCATTCTCCCACTCACTAACAGCATGCAAAGGACCTGGAGGCGATACTGGCTATGCTGCAGAAGGCAGAACTTTGTGTGAAGCCTTTGAAGTGTGAGTTTTAAAAATTAGAGGTCAACTTCTTGGTTAGCCTGGTTCTGAAGGACAGGTACATTATTCCCCCTAATAGGTCGAGGCAATCCTTTCATGGCCATTCCCACCACCCAGAAGCAGCTGCAGAGTTTTCAGATTACCATTATTTTCTTAAAGAAATTCTCTTCCAGGCTTTTAGGATGGAAGCGCATTTTCATCACCCAACAGAAAATAACATCCCCATCAAATGGATGGATGCTTGCCAGCGTGCATTTGAGGTGATAAAGGAAGTATTTGGCTCCTCCAGTTCTTAAGAATGTAAATCCATTCTAGTCATTTATAGTGGCATGTGATGCATCTGCAGCAGAAGTGGGGCTTTCTTGCTTCAGTAATATGATGGGGTGTGTCAGGGCAAAGCCTGACATGAAAGATATCTCTGAAATATCAGTTCTTACTAATAGAATATATTATATATCTAATTAGCTAAAACAATCAAAGATGATAGCAAAGTCACATAGCAGATAAATAACAAGTCAGACGAGTCGATTCAAGCCTATCAAATTTGAATCAAACATCAGAACATGTGGGGCCAGGTCTTAGTAGTCACTAGGCAGTTGACTTCTAGTATAAGCTTTGGTTATCTAATACAGAAAGATCCTAAAGCATCCAAAGCTAGATAAGAATCAATTAAGCCCTAAAGCTAGTTCAATTAGTTTGAAAAGTGAATATAAGATGAATATTTCTAAATCATTCCTTGCAGTCAATAAAGTTAAGATGCTTCTATATACTTACTTGATTTACTTGCTTTTGGTCCTTAGTAAAGTACAAAGAACTTTATTATCAAGCATATATTAATTAACATCGATGAATCCCCCCCTTGGGTTGGGACCATCTAGTACTAAAAAAAGCATATATTAATTAAATAACTATGAAAATCCAAATATTTCCTCTAACTCAATTTCACAATTACCCACTTTCACTGGTATCTTGGCCCTAACAGGGGTTGGTCTAGCTGAAGCTCTACAACCTATATTAGAACCCAACAGACCTTTAGTCACAGCTTTTATATTTTATACGCATCCTTCCCTTGTTATACTGGATTCTTAGCTCAGGAATGGCAATTTCACGAGTTGCTATGCCAGACTGGGTTAAAGATATTTCAGTCCCTGACCAATTGATTGCCTACCAAACAAAATATTACCACCTTTTCCTTATGCTACTAGGCGCAATAATGGTATATATATTGTTAAAGGCCTATAGTAAAATTAAGGCGCGCTTAAATTTTCTGAGTCTCAATCAGATAATCTATTAAGGAACTCAGAAAGACCAAGCCAAGTGCAGACTGTGACAGCAGCTAATCATACTATACCATTTAGTTCCACAGTAAACCTTCCTGAAAGGTTGACACTCTTAACTATAAAGAGAGGACTGGCTTTATTAAGTGCACATTTCATAATCTACCCCAACACTTATCACAATGATGCATATAAAGTGATGGCAATTAGTTTTCAACTCACTGGGGATGCAATTAGCTGGTTTGTAAAGGCTCTTGGAGAAGATGAAAGTCTATGCATTGATTATGAATTTTTTAAGAGTCGAATTTTAGCTGCTGCAACACCAGTTGGATAAGATTTCAAGCACGTATAGCTCTACTGAAGCTAAGACAGGAAGATCAAGCTATGGAGGATTATACAAAAAAATTGATGCGTTTCATAAAGCTGATTTAGATTCTGAGATGGTTTCACTTCTCTTTTGCGAAGGCTTAAAAGACTTTTGGACAGAATTGGTTAGACATCATCCAATCACTATGCCTCTTCAGGATTTAATTAAGACCACAACAAATCTGATGATTGAAGCTTTTACTATTTCAAACAAATATATGAAAAGAAACTTATCAGAACTAACCATCAACAACGTTGGACCAAAGAAAAGCTATGTTATAATTGCCACAAGCCTTGCCATTATGCAAACGAATGCTCAGAAAAAACAATTTTGCTGTATCTCTATTAAAAACAATGTTCAGTCTTATCCTATTTTATATGTAGCTCTAAGCCATGATTAATATAAAGAATGTACAGAGACATTAATAGATACCGGCGCATCTAGAAATTTCATTTCTGAGAAATTACTAGAAAGTTTAAATGTACAAAAGGAATTAAATCGCTTGATGTAACTCTTAAGAATGGGGAGATTATCAACACATATCGTTCTGATCAGCCCATTAGCCTTCAAAATGGTTCCTATACCTCAGATGTTGAGTTCTGGGTGCTTAAGGAAACTGCTCAACCAGTAATACTAGGATATAACTGGACATGTCAGATGAAACTTTAGTACCAGTATGAAATTCAAACCGTTGTTAGCTTTAGTGGAAAAAAGGAAACTTGGCCTTTGAGTAAAGCAAGATGCTCTGGGCTGTTAATTGCTGATACTCCAATTATAGAGTTGGAGGCCTGTAAAGCAATTATTCCTAAGTATTTAAGGCAATTGGCTTCAGTTTTCAGTGAAAAGGAAGCCAATCAACTACCCCAGCATAGCCTATTTGATCATGCAATAGACTTGTTTCCAGGTAAACAGCCTACTCACGGCCCAATCTACAGCTATAATCAACGGGACAAAAAGCTTTTCAAGAATACTTAGATACCATGCTAAGCAAAGGTTTTATCAGAGTTTCATGATCCCCATGCTCTTCACCACTTTTATTTGTGAGTAAGAAAGATGGAGGTTTACGTCCAAGTGTCAATTACCTGAAGCTTAATGATACAACTATAAAAAACAGGTGTCCCTTACCTGATGCAGACCACCTCAGCGACCTATTTTCTGGGGCAACAATATTTTCAAAAATTGATCTTAGAGATGCATTTAATCAAATCCGAATCAAAGAAGGGGATGAGTGGAAAACTGCCTTTAAAACAAGATTTGCCTGTATGAATATCTTGTAATGCCATTTGGTTTATGCAACGCACCTAGAATATTCCAACAGAGGAACAATACTGTTCTAGGAGGTTGCATGGAGCAATTTTGTGTTGCTTACCTAGATGATATCTTAGTATACAGTAAGTCTAAAGAGGATCATTTCAATCATCTTCAACTAGTATTTGAGAATTTCAAAAAATTTAATTTGCATGTTAAATTATCAAAATGTGAGTTTGCACAAGAAGAAGTAGAATTCCTTGGTTATGTTGTAGGCAAGGACGGTTTTACAATGGCACCAAGTTAAGTCCATGCTATTACTTCTTGGCCTACACCAACTAGCAGAAAGGAGGTGAGAAGCTTCTTAGAATTAGCAAACTTTTGCAGAGATTTTATCAAAAAGATTTTCAACAATTGCATTACCTTTAACGCAACTCACCTCTGATAATGTAAATTTTATAAGGTCATCAAAGGCAGAAAGATCCTTTAATGACTTAAAGAAAGCGCTTACTACAGCCACAGTTTTAGCAATACCAGACTATGAGAGGCCATTTGTGGTTGAAACCAATGCCTCTGGATTTGCACTTGGAGGTGTTTTACTACAGGAGGGGATTATAATAGGCTTCGCCCTATAGCCTACTATTCAAAGAAATTTTATCCCAGCTGAATGTAATTACCCCATTTATGATAAAGAGATGTTAGCCATTTTTCAAACCTTGAAGCATTGGAGAAGATACCTATGCGGGGCTAAATATCCAGTTACCATTCTGAATGATCATAAAACTTAACTTACTTCTTCTCTCCTCAGCAACTATATTAACGTCAAGTCAGATGGGCGCTCACTTTAGCTGATTATGAGCTAAAATTGGTTATAATCCAAGAAAAATTAATGTAGTCCCAAATGCTTTAAGTATAAGATCAGATCTTATCCCAAATGAAGGGGAGATAGAAGACTACAATACTCAAGTTTTACAAAAAACAAACAGAAAATCATATCAACTTAATCACCTTGTCCTAGTAAAATGGGAGGACGAATTGATCAAATCCCAGGGAAAAGACACTTTTTTCCAGAAAATCATATCTGATTTAAAGAATAACAACAATAGCATTTGGTACCAAAAGGGTTATTCACTTAGAGGATATCTTCTACTTTGGAAACAGTGTCTCTATATACCTGAAGGTCCTCAACGGCTAACTATATTACGTGAATACCATGACACAAGCATGGCAGGTCACCCTGGAAGAAATAAGATGCTTTTACTTATTCAGAGAACTTACCGTTGGCCTGGTTTAAAAAAGATGTGATCAAGTACCTAGCTCGTTGTGAGACCTGTTGTCATACAAAGTCTAGAAGAGGACACCCACAGGGATTACTGGAACCCCTAAGTATGGCAACAAAAACATAGGAATCAGTTTATTTGGATTTTATAGTTGAGTTACCTAAATCAAATGGTTACAATGCGATTTTTAGTAGTCGTTGATAGATTTACAAAGATGGCTCACTTTATACCTACTAAAACATCTGTAACAGCAAAGGAAACAGCCCAACTATTTATAAAAAATGTCTTTCTTTTACACGGCATTCCCAAAGAAGTGATAACAGACCGTGGCGCTCAGTTTACATCAGATTTTTGGAACCAAGTAATGAAGGATCTAGGTATAAAAGATGTATATCCACTTCATATCATCCTTAAACTGATGGACAAACAGAACGCGTAAATCAAGTATTAGAGCAGTATCTAAGATGCTATGTGAATTCTGAACAAAATAATTGGGAAGAGCTTCTAACAATGGCTCAGTTCTGCTATAATAACTTGGACCATGCTTCTATAGGTATGTCACCCTTTATGGAAAATTAAGGTTATGATGTGAATTGGGGACCTAACTTCACTGAAATCTCAGAAAACCCATCAGGTAGAGACTTTATTAAAGATATTCAACAAACTCATGCCTTATGCATTAAAAATTAAAAAAGAGCAATCAGGACATATAATGATTTTGCTGATAAGAAAAGAGTACCTGGAAAGATCCTAGAAATTGGAGAGGAAGTTTACCTAGATGCAACAAATGTACCTGTAAGTGTTCCATCACGCAAATTAGCACACCAACGCATAGGACCTTTTATGGTAGAAGAAATTATAGGTAAAGTAGCATATCAGATAGCATTACTCAAGGATAGAAAATCCACAATGTATTTCACTGATCCCTTTTACATAAGAGAGATGGTATCTTTCTACCCATCAACAGATCAGAAGATCTGCCCCTCCATTGATTATAGGAGAGACTCCAGAGTATGAAGTAGAAGCAATCCTTAAAAGTAGGAAGCATTATGGAAAGATTCAGTACCTGGTAAAATGGGTAGGGTACCCTGTTGAAGAAAATACTTGGGAACCAGGGAAAACCTTAAAAATGCAAAGAATCTACTTCAAGGTCGGGAAATAAGAAGATTGTAGATGGCTTCAGCCTTGGTGGGGGATAATGTCAGGGAAAAGCCTGACATGAAAGATATCCCTTATATATCAGTTCTTAAAGGTAGAGTATATTGTATATCTAATTAGCTTAACAATCAAAGATGATAGCAAAGTCACATAGAAGATAAATAATGAGTCAGACAAGTCGATTCAAGCCTATCAAATTTGAATCAAACATCAGAACATGTGGGGCCAGGTCTTAGTAGTCACTAGGCAGTTGACTTCTAGTATAAGCTTTGGTTATCTAATACAGAAAGATCCTAAAGAATCTAAAGATAGATAAGAATCAATTAAGCCCTAAATCTAGTTCAATTAGTTTGAAAAGTGAATATAAGATGAATATTTCTAAATCATTCCTTGCAGTCAATAAAGTTAAGATGCTTCTATATACTTACTTGATTTACTTGCTTTTGGTCCTTAGTAAAGTACAAGGAACTTTATTATCAAGCATATATTAATTAACATCGATGAATCCCCCCTTGGGTTGGGACCATCTAGTACTAAAAAAAGCATATATCAATTAAATAACTATGAAAATCCAAATATTTCCTCTAACTCAATTTCACAATTACCCACTGTCACTGGTATCTTGGCCCTAACAGGGGTTGGTCTAGCTGAAGCTCTACAACCTATATTAGAACCCAACAGACCTTTAGTCACAGCTTTTATATTTTATACGCATCCTTCCCTTGTTATACTGGATTCTTAGCATAGGAATGGCAAGTTCACAAGTTGCTATGCCAGACTGGGTTAAAGATATTCCAGTCCCTGACAGGGTGGAGCATCCCATCGCCTACTTCTCACGCAAGTTCTCCTCCTTGGAGCAATCCTGGGCCATATATGACAAGATTTTTGCTACATTGGGGTGGTCACTTACAAACTGAAAGTACTTTCTTGAATGAGCATGGCATGTAGTGGCTGTCTGGAAGGACCACCAGGCTCTTGTGTATTTCAGGAAGCCACAGAAGTCGGCGTATCGTCAGGCTTAGCAGTTTGTGACTTGTGTAGCTTTAACTTCAGATACAAGCTCATGAAGGGTGCCCTAATCATACTCCCTGACCTGTTGAGTTTTAATCCCTCTTTGAGTCCTACAGAGGAAGAAGCACAAGAGTTGACCATGGTGATCTTTCTTGCCCAGATTCTAGCCATTACTTCTCCTTCAGTCCATGGGCCTACTGGGCTCCAGATGTGCCTTTGGTTTCTCAAGTACTGGAGGGTCAGACCTTCTGCTTGGAGGGGCTGTAGCTGTTTGATCAGTTGTTACTGCCAGGGTACAAGTGGACTCATTATTCACTGAAAAAGGAGATGATCTTGTTCAGGAGTAGGTTTTGGGTTCCTCCCCGACTTCATTATAAAGTTACATCTGCTCACCATGATCACCCACCGGTGGGTTACCAAGGGAAAAAAAGTGCCTTGATTGTGTAATTTTTAAGTTTAAATTTTTAAATTTAATGTGGGGAAGGCCGACCATGGGATGGACACTTCCGAATATGACTCAGACGAGACAAAACATAGTACCAGGGGAGGCACCCCAGAGAAGCGATGCTATCTCTTGTTGCCAGTGGGAACGCCACTTATGGGGTGGAGGGTGGGAACGTGTAAAGGGGCCGTAGCCACTATTGAGCACGTGTGGAGGAAGGGGTCTGATTTGATGAATCAGACTGGGAACCAGGAGGAGACCAGCTGTCGGCGACGCGGTGGGAGATATCCAAAAATCCACGCTTGAAAGTGGTCCACCAAATGAGACCGGAATCTGTGGACAGCTTCAGGGAGGGTGGGGATAGATCCAGCGATGGCATCCAAGACAATCGTGTGGATAGTCCACATGGCGATTGCAACCACCAGAGCACGGAGGGAGGGTGGGAGGGGGAGGCCATTGATGAAGCAAACATATCTCTTGACAGACTGAAGGGATGCGTTTGATCCTGGCCTAGCAGACGTTGGACTTCGCGCCATATCACTTTAGAGGTGGGGCACTTCTCCAGGCGGTGGAACAGCGTTCCATACTGGCCACACACGACACAGGATGAGTGTAAAGCGTTAGAGCACTCAGATGTATGATACACCCACCTCAGGCAGCGCCACACATGGGAGCGGACTTGAGGCTGCAACAGAGGATGGTGTGAGTATTTCCAGATAGTCTTTTGGGTCTCAGTGGAATAAGGGATGTCCATCATGTCCAGGTAGTCCACCCTGGATAGGACTTGGGGTCGAATGGGGATCACGCCATCATGGATGGGTAGCCCCTGTACCTCTTGTGTGAACTGAGGAGAGGGGCGGCCTCTTCAGGTTGTATGTCCACTAATACGAATTCTCCACTCTGCGCTTCGCATGGAGAGTAGGATTCGTTTGTAGTGGGTTTTAGTCCCGTGAGGACCTGTGGCTGATGTGTGTGATGCGAGGTATTTCATCAGGGAGTAGGGGTTCAATGGATTGTTAAGGCCCAAGGCTCAGGAGAAGTTGGAGCAGGCCGCGCGGGACCAGTGTTGGGATGGGAGTGTAGGAGCAGTGACGGCCGCGATCCAGGTGCCCAAGATCTTGGCGGCATGGGCTTTGAAGTCAAGCAGGCCTATGCCACCATGATGATGAGGGCCAAACATGACCTCTAGCCATACTGGTGGAGGGTGGCCTGACCAAATCCATCCTTGTAGCAAAGCATACAGGGATTTGAAGAAGCTTGGGGAGAAGGGGATGGCGTGGGCTCCGAACCAGACTTTGGATAGGAGCATAGAGTTGGCAAGAACAACCCTGCTAGTGAGGGTAGTAGGGTGGGCTCTGAGAGAGGCGATTCGCTTCATCACGTTGTCCAGTATACGGCATTCCATTACTGCTGACGCATATCCGCCTGCCTCCATCCACACGCCCAGATGGCGCACCGGTCCTATGGTAGGACGTGGCATGAAGGGGAGCACCAGTGGAGCGGTGTGTGTTGAGTTAGTAAGGCGTGGACGTGGGCGAGCAGATGGGCCAGGTTGGGAACTAATTGCTGGGGCCCAGCAGTTCTGAAACCGACCAAGGAGGATGATTTTGGTTTTGGAGGCGTTCAGTGCCGCGTTGCTTACCCGGGAATATTCCTGGATGAGGGCTTCAAGCGCGCGTGCATTTTTGTTATTAGACACCCCCACTACGCAATCATCTGCAAATGCCATCATCTTGACTGGGGTTTGGCCTGGCACATGGACCCCAGTGAGGTGGGCATTCACATTTCGTAGTAGTGGGTCAAGGCTGAAGTTGTATAAGAGTGGGCTGAGGGGGTCCCCTTGTCGCAGGCCCCTTTGAGGGTGGACTACTTCCGTTAGGAAGCCTGGGCCACGCACTGCCATTGTTGCAGATTCCGTGAGCAGCATCACCCAGTTAATGAAGCTGGGGGGAGGGGGTAGGCGGAATTGATGGAGGCAGGCCCTAAGGTATTCCCAGTTTACTCTATCATAGGCCTTTTGTTGGTCCAAGAATACAAGTTCCCTAGAAACTGTGGACTAACACACATTAGCCACTGAGTGCACGTAATCCCAAATTGACCTTCTGGGGATGAAACCGAATTGTTCTGGGGAGATAGTAGCAGATGCTACAGTCCCTAAACGGTTAGCCATGATTTTGGTTAAAGTTTTGGTGTCTGTGTTTGTTAGAGAAATGGGGCGCCAGTTGGCTAAGTCAAGCCTATCCCCTTTCTTGAAGAGTGTGACAGTAAAGGCCTCTTGTCCTCCTGGTAGGAGGCGCGTTTCCAACAGGCTCTGGTTAAGTGAGGCAAGCAGTAGTGGGGATATATATTTAAAATATTTTTTGTAGAACTCATATGGAATGCCATCTGGGCCTGGGCATTTTCAGTTTGGCGCACCGCGAATGGCTGTCCATAATTCATTTGGAGTAATTAAATTCATTATTTCCAGGTATCAGAAAATGGTGCAGATTGAGCTCGGTTAAGAAATTCCGCCATTTTGGCCAGCTGAATTGGTTCAGCTCAGTATAACTTGGAGTAATATCTTTGCGTTTCAATTGCCACTTCGGCCGGTGTGTCCACAATGGAATTATCCAATCTTCACACCTGTGTGCAGGCCACGCTCTGGCGTGGTGCAAAATTTTTTTTGAAGAAGTATGCGGTGCACTTGTCGCCTTTAGTGATGCGTGTGGCCCTGTATTGGACACAAACCCAATGTTTGTGTTGTCTTTCGAGTGCGTTGAGGTGGGCGGCTGCCTCCGCCCACTTCCAGCCCCATGCAGGGCTATATCCTGTGGCTGGAATGTTGGACTCCAAGTGGGCCAATTCCACCAGCGCGCGCAATATAACCACCAATGTGGCTCATGAGCGCCTGGAGGAGAGCGGCGATAGTGGCGGATGGTGTCTTCTTTGAAAGTTGCCCATGTGGAAATGGGGTCTACGCAAAACGGTGCAACAAACGATTTTGCCAAAGTTGCCTCTTCCACCCACATGGAAAATCCTGGCAACGCGAGCTCTGGGGGGCGGATTTTGCACCAATGTGGGGCCTTTGCAACTGTGACGGGTAAGTGGTATGTTATTGAGACCAGCCGGTGGTCGGAGAATTCCATTTTCGTTGTTTTGAAGTGGGAGATGTGGGGTTGGAATTTCGCCGGTGCTAGAATAAGGTTGATGCGGGTCATGGACCTTAATTATCCATTATGGATGTGGGGACGCGTCATGTTTATGAGCAGTGGGGCATGTTTCGGCAGCACATCCCTTATCCCAAGGGTGGCTTTTAGAACGCGTAGTTCTATGTGACCCTGTGGGGGTGGGGTGAGGGCAGCCACCAGTCCGTTGGTGAGGTTAGCCAACAGTTCATGTCACCAACTAGGAAAGAATTGGGGGGTAGCGGGAGGTATTTGACTGATGAGAAAAATTCCTGACACTCATGTGCACCGTTTGGGGTGTAAATGTTGACAATTGTGTGCGCAACATCAGCCCATGAGAAGGTGACAATGAGCACTCGGCCATTTAGGAATGTATTTGAGGATGTAAATTTGAAAAAATTGTTTTTCCAAATTAGCACCCCACAGTGCTTTGACCAAAAGGATAGGGATGGTAGGAGCATTAGTTTCCAAGCTTCCTTGGAACCTCGTGGACAGTGGGACTCCTAGATTCCAGTATCCACGGGTAAATTTGTTTTGTAAAAAACTCAGTTTCCTAGCCCAGGACGGGGAGGCCTTGAGTCCGGCGATATTCAGCATCCCTAGAGTGAAGGTTTCCCCCTTCACACCTTAGGTGCGAGGGGGTGGGCCCCTGGGCCCACCAGCCTCTTCCAGGTCCCCACGGGCTTTCACAGCAGCGCGGGTATTAGCAGCAACGCTATTGGGGTTTTTGTTAGGTTTGTGGAAAGAGTCACGTTGGCTTTGGCCTTCACTTTTTGTTTTCCCGATGTCGGACGAATTTTTTGCAGTGCGGATGAGTTCGGTGCACCGTTGAGTGGGTCAAGAAAAATTTTTCAGTTGGGATAGGTCCCAAGTCAGTTTTGACTGGGGCTTGGGTGCAGCGATTGGGTGAGATTGAATCTCCCATCAGATCCTCAGATTGAGTGGCCCATTCGGCATGGGCCTCCCAATCTGATTGGGTGATGGATTCCTGAGTTGCTTCCACCGCGAAGGTCTCCATGCCCTCCTGGCGTTGTGAGTGTGGGATGGTGGTGTTGGCCTTGGCCGTTTCCTTGGCCGCAGCCCTACAGGCCTGCTTGGCCTTCTTCTGCTCCTGTGGGGAGATGGGCTTTACCAATAGGTTGCAGCCTTGTGCTCCCCATGGGAAAGCCTCCTTGGTGCTTGCGGTTGGCTTGTAGTATGCCTCTCCGCTGGTCATGGCCGCCAAGGGGTGCTCTTGGAATGTGACGCCCTCTTTGATGGGGCATGCATGCGCCTTATGGCCGAACGCATCACAGTGGGTGCAAATGGGGGGCGCGCTGTCCACGGTTACCTGGAATGGGTGGGTGGTATGCCCTGTGATGTCAATAAAGGTGGAGTGCGGGATCTGGGTTAGGTCCTTCATGATCTCCTCAGTTGGGGTCAGAACTGCGATGGCTTTGCCGGTGCACAGGTGTGGCATCAGCGTGAAACATTGCATTTCGAAAGATTGTATTTCACCATATATGGCGAGACCATCTTTCAGGTGTTGCTCCAAAATGTCACGTTTTACCGTAGTAGGCAAAAAGTCAAACGTGAGGAAAATTTGGTTTGATTTTGTCCATCTGGTGCATTTAGTTTTGATGACCCATTGCCCTTCAGGGAGGTCGACCATTATACGCACTGCTGCAGCCTTGTCTGCTGCTATTTTGCTTTCAAAACCTAGGTCCAGCCAACTGCGTGACATGGAGTGAGGTGCAACGTACACCATGGTTGGGAAAATTTTGGGTACATCTTCACAAAATTTTTCCCATAGGGCCATTTTTTGGATGTCCAGATACACATGGACTCCGAATTCCACCGACGAAAGTGGCTGGGAATGTGGCGTGTTGATGTACTGGTTGCATCGTGCTTGCCACGCGAGTATCTCCGGGGAAGTTGTGACTGCCAGTTTTTTTAGATTTTTTTCTATTCCGCCAGATTCTCTGGGGCATTTTCGAACGTTAGAGGCCGCAGGACTTCCACCTGCTCCTCTTGCCTTGCTTGCCCAACTGCTCCCAGACATGGGGTGCAGACTAATCCCCTCTATGAGATTATCAAACTAGATTTAGTCTTGAATTGAATAAGTTGCAAAAGTGTCTGCAACGAGAAAGAAAAGCTGGTAATTTTTGTTTAATTAGCCAAGTATATCTAAGGATATCCTAACTTAGATCACAAATTTGCGTGATGTTCATGCAGGAAAAGTTTGATAGATCAGGTAATAATGATCTTCTTTTTCCCATACAGCAGGTAGAAGGACCTTTGCTTTGATATCAGCTGATTTTTAATTTTGAGATTTTAAGCTCCAATGAGTTCAAATAAATTATGGTGGTCGTGGTCTATTTTACTAAATGCTCCCTCTTTATCCCCTGTATGTTAGCATTCACCTCTTTTGGTAATAGCTAGGCTCTCATATAATATGTCATTTCCATGTTCATCCTACCTCATGAGGCAATGAGCGAATGAGGGCCCCAGTCTACCACTTTTTTGAACTGCGCTTCTGGCTATACTGAAAACCAAAACCATAACACTCCACCGCGTACCCCCCCATTCTGAAGGGCAGTTGTAGAGGGTCAACCAGATCCTTAAGCAATATATCCGCTGCTATGCCTCTTCTGCTCAGGATACGTGGACCGCTAGCCTTCCCCTGGAGCCGCTTACATACAATAACGCCACCCACTCATCAATGGGCTTTTCCCTCTATGAAGCCACTCTGGGGTATAACCCTTGTTTCTCATTGGCCCTTGCCTTCTCCTAGAAGTAAAGCTGCCGAGTAACATTTGTAGCAGATATGGAGTATGTAATACCTGGTTCAGGATAACATGACTGTTGCAATCGGTGATTACAAGAAAATCACAGAGTGAAAATGTATTCCTGCCAATGAGATCAAGGTAGGCTCCTTGGTTACGCTGGATACGCGCCACTTGCATATGAAGGTGCCCTTCTAGAAGTTTTTTAACAAGCACTCTGGACCCCATGTGGCAAAGGAAGATCAGGGTATTGAGGCTTTCTTGTTGACCCTCCATGCTCATTGGAAGCAGCATCCCATCTTTTATGCCTCTCAGTTGTCCTTTTAAAAGAGGAAGGAACCTGCCGTTCATAAACTAGTCATGATAGAGTAATTGGAAGGGTCTGAGGTGGATGCAATTCTGTCTTCACGGAGATTATGCCACTTGTGCAGTACTTAGTTTCCTGAAAGGGATTCCCGTCCAATGAGAACAGAATGGGTAATCTGCAGATATTGTTCTCATTATTGTGGGTTGGTTGAAGCCTTCCAAGTTGCACACCCTAAAGCTCCTAGTCCTCCTCAAAAGGTTGGCTCCCTCCTGGCCATCAAAAATCTAAAGCGCATAAGAACTTTACTCTACGAAGAATCCTGGTGGTGGTGCTCCCCCTGTAAAAAATGAGAATAATAATGTAAGTCTTGAGGAGCACCCAATATGTCTCAAAAGAGAGGAATAGCCCTTCAGAACAAAGAAGGGGGACAAGAAGGCTTCTCACCCCCTCACTAACTAGGGGCAATATAACCCATGTGGTAGATGAGAGGTGGGTGACAGCCTACCTCCTGAAAGTTGTCCCTTCACCCCCTCTTTTCAAAATCAAGTAGTTGAGAAAAGATCAAGGGGGTGTGTCAGGAGGAGGAGGTGGCCAAAAGTCATCGGCAACAAGAAGGTTGCAGCCTCCCACCCTGCCAGAAGGCACCCTCCCTAGTTAGAGTCTCATTAAAAATAATAAGTCAATATTGAACATATCAATCATTCAGATCAATCTAATCAAAATCGTCCTCCATCTTCTCTCCTTGCCACCAGGTAGGAGAGCTTGCCTAATATGTTTGGGCGTGCCAAACCATTTTATTTGAATGGGACCGCACCCCCTCTCCTGGACATGTGAGCGCCATGTTGGCTATCAAACAAATTGTTCCTGGCTCCATACGCAGAATTGCAATATTAAAATATTAAATTTTTTTGATACTTGTAAAGCAGGTCAGGTCAAATTAGAATCAATATCATTTGCGCCTTAGAATGTAGATCTGTCAAAACTCGTTTACAATAAATTCCCAGGTTTTTTGAATACCTTTTCTTATTCCCCACCCTTCTGATTTTTAATCAGCAGTCCACAACGGGTTCTGATATCACTTCGTTTTCTCTTCTACTTTCCCTTAGTTTTTACAAAATATGAGTTATTTTGATGTCAAAATTTATAAATTTATAAGCTTTCAATACTAATAAACAGCTATGTGTTCCAGTTTAGTATTAATTGTAAGGTGTTGGTGTATTCTTTACTCACATTACATTAAAGATTTTGGAAGACTGTACCAGCGGTATTCTGGCTGTTGCTGTGGGCAGTAACCATAATGAGTGACAGTGAATCTTAATTATATTAGTAAGCTATATTAAAATGAGCTTTTGGAGGGTTTGGCTTTTATAGCAATGATACCATCCTTCAGTTTGTAGTTCCCAATGGGGCCAGACACCTTGTAGAGCCTCAGGCCTTTGTGTCAGCTTTCCCATTTTACTGGGACACTCACCTCATCACCCTTTACACCATGATCAACTCAGCCCCTGACCACCCATACTGGCCTGGTATATGAATTTCTGCACAATCTGCCATTCATTCTTTGGCTTAGACCACTCAAAGTGTTAATGACCTTGCATTGCCACTGCAGTGCCTCAGCCTCTCGTCCTTACACTATTGGCCCTGCCGCCATTCTGTCAGAATCTTTTAGGTTGGGATCAATCCTCCAGCCCCCTCCCTCAACCACTGTGGCTGCAGCTCCTCCTGAGGCAGCCAATCAGCTAAGTTCTTCTAAAAATGTTTAGGAGCCAATGTCTACTCCTTCACCAGTCAAATTGCCCTGTTTAGAGATTTGGCAGCTATCTGCTCTCAACTCCAGCCAATCAGCTCCCATGGCTGGCCCATGTTTGCCATTTCTCACCCAATTTATTATCTTGAGTGGGTTAATTGAAGATATTGAAGAACCTTTCCTAATGAGATTTAATTTAAATGGCCAGAATTCTTCCAACTGCTCAAACCCACTAATCCAAAACACTTCTGCCCTCACCCAGGCTTCAAAGAATACTAGTCATTATCAGCTTGCCATTGAAACGGCCTCAGCCACCACTAACGTTCCCCTCAGCCATGCCCTCCATACGGCCATGGAGCCGCTTGATAATGGGTTCATTGTCTATTTTCCTGTATGACTTCCCTGATGTCACCAGGATGAAATTAAAGAGCTTGCATTTGTGGTGGGACACACATTTGCCAAAGCCGCCAAGTTTCCCTCTTTAACCTCAACTATTCTCTAACACGCCAACAAATAAAATATTTTACTTGTGCACTCAAACTTCTGAAATATTCCAAGCTTCAGCTTTGCCAGTATGTTGAGGCAATGCACACCAAATGCCTCCTGAATGAAGACAATTTTACATTCTTTGCCTTACTGCCCCTATTAGAATTTCACATATTAAATGTAAAGCATTGATTAGGTGTTGATTATTTTAGTTATAGTTAATACCAACTTTACTCTAATATATATAAATATTTTATAATATTGGATCTATTTTATTAGTTTGAATATAGTATTATTAACCAACAGGCGATTCTCATCAAAGAACGCTGATTTATCAGCTAACGAATCCTAGTGACCCACTGATGGGATTAAGCAAGATTTCCCCATGACTTGGATTATTCCTGATTATCCTTATCCACCTTATATAAAGTATTTAACCTTAATATTTCTTTTAGAGTTAAGCATTGAGACTTCTTTAGTACTATAAATAGTTCTACACATTTTCATGGTAAAGTAACTTTCCTTAGATCTTATATCTATTTTTGTGGGAAAAAAGCTTGAGACCACCGATTTTTTAGAGTAAATCCTATTCTAATTCAGACAGAATTTAGTTCCTTCTATCACTGCTGATAGTTTGACTAATAATTATATAGCCTTAAAAAGTACTGGCTATTAACAAATATTACCTGGAATTCCAACAGCCCCATACCACTGATCACCACACTCACATTTTGTCTGCTCTGACGCGCGCCATCAAGTCTGCACTGGACAAAGAGCCCTCAAACTCCCTTCTCATTCAATATGGTAGCATAAGCTAGCCACTGAGGCACTTTATTGGGAATTAATTTATTTAGATGTATTTGTCACTCTCAAATTAAGTTGCATAGCCCTCTGTTGGGTTTGGACCCACTATTACTAAAATGTCAAATCTTTATAATAGGTGTTATGATCCTTGAAACAAACATCTTCATTTTAGGTTAAAGATACAAGGTTGTAGTGTAATGTCAGGATTACCTTAGTAGGCAGTGTGCCAGGTATTTCCTGTTACCCTCTTTCTAGTAAAACATGATCATATCCCCTCCCTGCATACCTGACTGTATGTTAAGAGGATAATGCTCTTATGCAGAGAAGTTTCTCAAATACACCACCAAGATGGTAGTTTTTAATCCAGGTAAGTTCCAACTTATTGTTCCCACTAGTCCAAATTTTTTTTAAATCTTTGTCCATTTATTATAAAGTTTATATCAATAAACCAATTTTGCTAAAGAAACATTGAATTTCAACCCCAATTTTTAACATCCCTTTTGCTATTTCCCCAAAATCCCACTCTAGTTTTCTGAAAATTTGCTTTTAATCAAGCACTGGGCAACTGAGGGAGGAGCACTTCTTGATTTGAAAATTTTTAAAAAATTAGTATAGCTAAATTAGGGATCAGCAATAGTGAGTGACCCTTCATTCCTCCCACCCACAATTCAGGTGATAGTTTACTAATCTGACCACTCCTTATGCATGAAACTCAATAATATCAGTGCATCCAGCCATAAATCCCACAATTCCCATATAAAAGACCAGTACTCTCCCTAGTGAGGGTACTGACCTATTTTGTTCTTTCTTTTGCTTATTTCTATTTAAAAAACTTCCCTTGTTCTAACATTTTGGTTTTTATTCAGCATTTTTCATCATGAAGTGAATCGCAGCTAAAAAGCACTAGTCTAATGGATTACTCATTGTCTGATAGAGGAAATTTGGGCTATCTTATCTTAGTTACTAGGCGCCTCGAGTGGTTCCTTGGGAGCTGTGTAGTGCTCACCAAAGTAAACTTGGCTTCCCCTGGATCTTACATGATATGCCAGTCAAATTTAGTAATTCTGTTGAAATACAGCATGGAACTCCCCACCTTGCCCTTCATGTATCTTGTAACCCTTTCCCTAATGTGTGGGTTGGTTATTTGGCATATCACCTTGTATGGCTCCTACAGCCGCTACCTATGAACTGCTTGTTGCAGTGTGTCAGTTCCAGTATCAGGGCGATGCATTACCTGATTCTATAGTGTTGACAACAGTTACCTCCAGCTGTTTCACTGGGTTAAATCAGATGGTGCTAATTTGTCCAGCGGACAAATTTATTCTCGTCACAAGCTGTGCCTTACACTCCCCATAAATAGATCTTGCTGGTTGCTTTAGGTCTTTCACCCAATAATGGGTCTTTCAATTGCTCATATATATGTGACGTCCCTCTCTAGCCCACAGTGCCTACAGCATGCGCAAGCCTCCTCAAAATCTGCTTATATCCATGGATAGGATAACTTTTTCATTTGTTTCATTCCCTAACAACGCGCCATTGAACTATCGCTTTACCACTCCCAAGGGGTATTTACCTGTGATTATGGAGTCTTGGTGGTCCAATCCAGTCAGAAGGTTGGCCAAAAAGGAAAGGGTAACGTTAAGCTTGACTTAGTAGTCAGAGTGACTGGTATTGCCTGCTACCCTCTTTCTAGTAAAAACATGCCCCATACCCACACTGCCTAGATGGCTGTATGTTAAGAGTATATTGCTCTTATGCAGAGAAATCCCCAACTACACTGTTAAAATAAAAGAAAACTAATATAGATAAATTCCCTCTTGTTGCCTCCAAATATTTTAAATACTCCCATATCCTTATCCCCATTTATTAAAAAGTTTATGGTATAATTAAACAATTTTTCCAGAAAAATGAATTTCAACCCCAATTATGACTCTCCCTTTTGCTATTTCCCTGAGATCCCATTCCGATTTAGTAATATATCACTTTTGATTGAGCGCCAGGCAGCTGAGAAAGGAACGTTTCAGTTTAGATTTGTTTTAACAAAGTTGGAAAAGTTAGATTAGGGTAACCTTTAAGGGCGTGCCCCTTCATTACTCCCACCCACAATTCTGGCGATATTTTACCATTCCACCCTTCCCTATACGCAAAAACTTAAGAATATCAGTTTTATCAACCACCATGAACTCCATTCTTATATAAAAGCAATTACTCTCATTAGTGAGGGTACTTTCTTACTTTCTATTTCTCTTCCTTGCTTTTAACAGACATCTCCTGTTTAACCTTTTAGTTTTTTATTTCAGTATTTCATGCATCATGGCGCACATCACGGCCAACATGAACAGCTTGAATGGTTTACCCTCGTCTGATAGAGGGCTTTGGGGCCATAATTATTTGGTTACATGGTGCCTCAGGTGGTTCTATAGGAATTTTATAGTATTCACTAAAGTAGACTGGGCACCCCTGGCTTTTAAAGGTAGTATCTTTGAGCAATAGTAAGAATGGATAGGGGTATTAAATCACCCAAGCCAAATTTCTGACTATAAATAGGTTAAAAATTTAGATTTATAATAATGTTTAAAATTTTTGACCAGGGTATAGATAAATCTGAGTATGTAAGTTTAAATAGAAAAATGTTATAAATTTTTTATTGAAAGGAAATCCATGAGAAGGGGTTTTTAATCTTATCATCAGCTGTTACTGCTAGGTGTTTTTTAAACATTTTAAGAACTACTGCTAAGAGTTAGAGTATCATAATGGCATATTAATGAAGAATGAGGCATACAATATGAACTAGATTAAGACAAAGATTAGAATAGCTGTAAGGATTTTGCTGAATTCTCTAATCTCCATTAATTCCACCCCATCAATTCCCCTGGCATCCTTGGAAGGAGAGAGCAATATATCTCAATCTATCAAGGTTAACGATCAATCTCATCCCAATCAATTAATTTAAGATTTGATTGCGCAGAGATTAATACGCTCCAATAGATTATGAGCTGTTATGAAGCCTATAAATATCCCCTATTTTTGATAATAGAAATTAGGTCGAACTATAACCTGTATTTCATTTAATTTTATTACTTTATTTGGAGAATCCGCTCAGTGTAACTTCAAGAGAAAACCTGCCCCATTGGAAGTGTAATTCAAAACTTCCAGACTGGTGCTCACTACAGGGTCACTCTTAGTTATGCACCAGTGAAAATGTCAATCACTATCATGGATTCTCGTTTATTGCCTGAAGAAACTCAAGACAATGAGAAAGACTGCATATTACAATGGGTTCATTTATCTGAAAACCAAATCCCAAGATTACTCTCCACGTTGGAATTCCATGCCAACTTGGAAATTTATGGTTCCTACTTGAACTTTACCTCAGACTTTCAAATACCTCCTGAGGTTTTATGAAATATTGTCAATCAAATGCGCGAAGGTGCCTTAATCCCTGGAATCCGTTCTACCTGATCTCAATCTAATGCCATACCTTCTATTTTGCAGAAGTGTTGCAAACCTCCCAAATGCCAGGAATTGGCCCCTGAGCAATACTTGCACCAGCTCGTACACCCAACCTTATACCATTTATTACCCAAAGTTGGAATGCACCATCAAAGGATGCTCAATTTACTAGAAGGACTTCAATCCTTAAATAATCATGTTTCCAAATTTTTCAAATCTGTCTCAGAGTTTAGCCAATATAAATACATGACTATTATCAGTAATCAGACCCTTCTCAACTAAATTCATCAATAGCTTATTCAATTCAATATTGGGATGTCTGGTTTTGTTGATGAACAATTCACAAAGTGAGTTCATGAGATTCAGAGAGAATGGAGAGAGGGTCTTTCTCAACTCTCTGAGCGTAATCAATCAATGGAGGCAGAAGTTAGAACCCGTCTCGTTCAATTGGAGCAGCTGTACTCAGGAATTTAATTCTGGGTCAATGAGTTAGAGAAAACCATGGGATCGATGGGTTCCCCAAGGTTGAAAGACCTTGTGGGCCACCTGAGGGTATAGAACCCCATGGACCACCTGGTGCAGATGGACCTCAGGGACCCCCCGGGAATGTAGGGCCTCATGGACCGCCAGGCGTGGAAGGACCTCGGGGGCCTCTGGGTGCTGATGGGCATTCTTAATCCCTTCAACAAATTGACTCTCTCTTGAGTATGATGGATTGCTTGCGTGAACAATTCTATAAATTGGCCAAGGAATGTAACTTAACCCCCAATGGGGTACCAATTGATCCCCTCTTGTCACTTCAGTCTTTATCTGATGAGTTGGTCAATTTGGGTAAATGGGCAAATGAAACTGATATTCTGCTCCATGCTTGTGAATCTAAAGGAGAAATTCTCCAAGCGAAGATTGAGACGCTGGAACTCAAGTATAATGCCCAACAGGAACAGATTTTAGAGCTATATATTTTGATTAGATGAGAAAGTGGGGCTTGCTGAGCTGAATCATCAGATTAGTGAAATTCATACCGAAGCCACTGGTCCTTATTATCAATTTTCTTCTCAAGCGTTGGCTCCAATTCGTATTTTTCCACTCAATCAAAACAACCCAGAGTACATGTTTTGACCTCTAATGCTCCCATGAGTTTCAAACCGGTATTCAAGGATAGGTACTCCCCAGGGGAAGGCAGCATTATCTCCTTCCTCTATCTTTATGAAAGGCGCTAAGTGAGGCTATGGATCACCAAAAGATGAATTATTTGCCAAATTGCCTTACTTGTTTGGCTCAGGATATTATGGTACCCCACTTGATGACTTTCTCTACCTGGTCTCAGGTGAAGGAAGCGCTAATCAAAGAATTTGGGAGTGAGCAAACTCTGTCCTCTCAAAAACAGGCTTTTATGGGTATACAGCCCCACTGAAACGAATCCATCAAAGACTTTGCTTATTGGTTTTATTGGGAAGTTCAGACTCTAGTGGCTTGTGGTCAGTTAAATTTGGATGATGCAATTATGGCAGTTATGTCAGCTTTTTCTTTCAGAACGCAAATGCAAGCTTATCTAATCAGTATAAAAATAATTTTCAAAGTATTTTGGACATTAATGAGGTCTTATTGGAATTGCATCCTCAATTCTCCAAAAACCTCAAGTTTATGAGTCTCCTAGACCTAGTCGCCCCAAACTCTATATCTATGCCTGAGAATACTAGGGCGATCCAGTGTAACTACTGTCATTAATATTTTCATACTGAGGATCGTTGTTATAAGAAAGAAGCGATGAGAAGAAGAAAAGAGATAAGCAAAATAAGATTCTCCATCTCAATAATGATATGAGTGTGCAGCCAAAACATCAAAGCCCGGTCAAGTATAATAAAAATGAACATTCTTCTTATTCCTTGCCCTCCTTGTTGTCTTTATCCTCTCAGATTGGAAGCACCATTACCTTTATTGACTTCTGAGTGAATCAAATCAATGCCAAGGCTATCATAGATATGGGATCTCTAGTGAATGTTGTTTCATCAAAATTTATAAAGTGGATCAAATTAACACCCAATATTTCTCACTTTGAAGAATATGGCACTGTGGGACCACAGAGTACTTAGTCAATTTGTGGCTTTTTCATCCCTTCCCCTGAAAATTAGAAAATTAAATTTTACAATCCCTGCCATTGTACTTGATAACTTGAGTTATGACCTACTTTTGGGGACTCAATTTTTATGAGAATTTGATTGAATTTTTAATTACCCCAACTTGTCGTTTTCTCTCTTGAGGTATAGAGTTCCCTTACTTTTATCCAATCATGCTTCTACCTGACGTCGGTTATGTCTGCTAGAAGGAACCAAAAGGACTTAAACTTCAATATCACGTTGGAGATTCTCACGTAAAATTACCTCCTACATCGGCTTATATTGAGGAGGGGATGCCTATTTTTCCCCAAAAAACTTAGTTATTCTACCAAAATCACAGGTAATTGTTAACACTTCTTTGCATTTTTCGATTCCCAAATAGAAATTTGTTACAAGTTCAAGGCATTTTCAATCCTTCTGCTAAAGAACTCTTGTATTCATATGGAGTATTGGATTATGCTTATTCAGGATCATTATCTGTCTTACTGGCGAACCTTACCAATGAGCCAAAATTGGTAGATCAAGAGCATCTGATTGCTTATGTCAAGTTACTGCCCTTATCTCGGATTTATGATGTTAAACCCTTCGGAAGTCTGCAAGCTTTTGGGTTGGAAAGTGATCAGGAAATCCTTACTGTGGGTCCTGCATATGGGAAACACCTCCCTAGTGAACAGGAGAGATAAGTGCTTCAATTGTTAGACAAATATTCCGACATTTTTGCTAAGCATACATACGATTTTGGGAAGATGAAAGGAGTAACGCACTCTGTTAAAACTGTTGATCACCTTCCTAATCATGCAAAGCCCTATTGTAAGTCTAAAGTAGAAGAAGACCAGGTTACTAAGGAGCTGCACCAATTGTTGGAGGCTGGATTGTTGAACCCTCCAATAGTCCTTGGGCATCTCCATTGTTTTTTGGTCAAGAAGAAAGATGGTTCTCATTGAGTTGTTATGATTTATCACAGACTGAACGCTATTACCCGATGAGAATGTTATACCTTACCTATGATCAATTATTCTCTTAGGTTGTTAGATGGATCCGCCTATTTCTTGGCCATGTACTTAGCTAGTGGATATTGGCAAATCGAGTTATCACCAGAAGACCATGCCAAGTGTGCCCTAATATTGATTGAAGGTTTGTTTGAACCAACTCATATGCCTCAAGGACTAAACAATGCCCCAGCAACCTTACATAGGGCCATGGACAGTATGTTATGGGATCTAAGCTTACTTGTGTTCTGGTATATCTTGATGATATTACCATATTTTCCAAAACTTTTATCGAGAAAATGGACCATCTAAAAGAATTTTCAGACGAATTTGGGGCTCTTCCTTAAAACTCAAACCCTCCAAATGTTCATTCTTTCAAAACGAAATGGACTTTTTAGGACATCAGCTCTCAGCTAAAGGGATTCAACCCCTCTTGGACAGAGTTCAAGCCATCCAACAAATGCCTCCTCCAAACTCTATGCGGGGTATTCAAGTCTTTCTCAGCATGGTTGGGTATTACCAGCAATTTATACCCAATTTTGCTGATATGGCTGAACCCTTATTTCACATGTTGCAGAAAGGCGTGCCCTTTGAGTGGGGATCAGAACAAGAACAGTCACTTAATTCTCTATGTACTGCCTTGATCAAGGCACCTGTTCTAATTCATCCCCAATCTGACAAACCTTTCCTTTTACATACTGATGCAAGCAATGCCATTATTGGGGCTATCTTATCCCAGTGTGATGAAGAGAAGAATGATCGTCTCATCACTTTATATAGTAAAACTTTGTTGAAGGCTGAACAGAAATACAGTTTTACTGAGCGGGAGTGTTTGGCTGTAATTCTAGCAATCAAGCACTTCCTTCCCTTCTTATATGGTAACCATTTCACTGTTATTACCAATCATTCTTCCTTAAGATGGTTGCAGAATATGAGGGATCCTGAAGGGAGGTTGGCCCGTTGGGCTTTAAGGTTGCAAAATTACAATTTCTCCATTGTTCATCGCTCAGGTGCTCAACACCAAAATGCTGATGGGCTGTCCTGATTGCCTAATCTGACCTTGGAACTAGAAAAAGAAGAACGCTTATATAATCTTATTAGATTTCCTGAGTTGTGGGATAGAGAAACTGAAGAGGATCAAGCCTTTCTAAAATCAATTACCAAAGATACTATTATTTGGGAAGGAGCCTTGTATAAGAAAGTCAAATCCAAGTGGTTGCCCTTTCTGCATCCCAATTCTAAATTTCAAGCAGTAATGGAAGGTCATGAACAAGTTGGTCATAGTGGCTTAAAGAAGACTCAAGAATGGTTTAAGGACTCAATACTATTACACAACATGACTGATTTCATCCAAGAGACTCTTGACTCATGTCTTATTTGTAAACGCCGTGGAACTAATAACCCTACTTCTCAACATAAAGTAACGCCTCCAACTAAAGCATTTGAGGTTGTTAGCATTGACGTTGTAGGTCCTTTTCCTTGAGGATTGCATGGGCATCAGTAAATCACTATGGGTGTCAACTAATTAACTAAATGGGTTGAGGCCATTTCCATTGCTACCCCCTCAGCTAAGACTACAGCACTATTCCTATACCAGCATATCATTTCTCAACATGGGTGTCCCCAGGTCCTTATGTCAGATAATTGGGACTAACTTCACCTCGCAACTTATACAGGAGTTATCCAAATTATTTAACACTGCTTAGCGATTTGTTGTCCCATATAGTCCATCTACAAATGGGGCCATTGAACGAGTCAATGGAACCTTAGTCTCGATTTTAAGGAAGATGGCAACCACTGACCCAACTCAATGGAATTTTTATTTGCCTAGTGCCTTGTTTGCTTATTGGATAAGCTATCATCACATTACAAAGATGTCCCCTTTTAAGTGCATATATGGGAGGGATTCTTCAATCCCTTCTAGTGTTCAGACAATCCTTGAGGAAAGCATTCCAGAAAATTTTGATTTAATTATGAGGAACTTGGCCAATGAGATTATCCATCTTTAAGCTCAAGCAATAAAATCAATTAAACAACCACTCAAAAAGAGACTCAAAGAAGCAATCAACATAAATCTGCCTTACCTGAATACCAGATTGGGGATTACATTATGTATAATCATTCTCAGCCTGGTGGGCAAACAGAAAAGTTAGGAACTAATTGGTCTGGTCCCTATTGAGTTATATTTTGAAAAGGATTAGAGTATCTGATTGTTCATATTGATACCGGTACACTGGTAAATTGTATTCATCCTAGATCTTCAAGAAGTCACCCTCCACTGCGATCAAATCTTGAGTGGGGAAGTGTCAGAATTTTGCCAAATTCTCTTATCTCCAAAAGTTCCATCCCATTGATCCCCCTGGCATCATCAGAAGGAGAGAGCAATATATCTTAATCTATCAAGGTTAACGATCAATCTCATCCCAATCAATTGATTTAAGATTTGATTGCGCAGAGATTAATTTGCTCTGATAGATTATGAGCTGTTACAAAACCTATAAATATCCCCTCTTTTTGATAATAGAAGCTATGTCAAATTATAACCTGTATTTTCATTTTATTTTATTACTATATTTGGAGAATCTGCTCAGTGTAACTTTGAGAGAACGCCTGCCCCATTGGAAGTGTAATTCAAAACTTCCAGAATAGAATTTTCTATTTTAGTTGCAATAAACTAAACAGCAAAAAATAAATGAATGTTGATTATTTACTCATCTAACTGTTCTATTAGAATTTAAAGCTGTACTTTTACTTCTTACATAACAAATGTATAGATAAACCATAAATCTAGCTTTACCTTTAGTGCTTGTAATAGAGTAGGCACAATGGATATACCAAAAATAAAACTTATACTTTTAGCAGAAGTAGACAAATTTTATAGATGTGCTTATTTCTAGACAAGCTTTTTTATAGAATTGCACTTTTGTATGTGATGTGGTAACGTCCATGTTGCCCACAACTGCACATGTATATCTAGAGGTGTTCAGATGTTAAAGTGTCATATAAACCATAAATATTGTCATCCATAAGTGTGGACTTATGATTAAGTAAAAGAGTTTTATTTTTTTGTTAAGTTATCTAAAATGTTTGGGTGGAAAAAAGTCCACTATTATATGATTCTTAAACAAGCATAGTAGCTGTAGCATCTTTATCACTCATCCATGTTATTTCAAAGAATATTATTTTTGGGCGTTTTCATTTAGTTACTTAACCTAAGAACATAAATATGTCTCTTACATATTTTCAAAATATGCAAAAGCCTTAATATATAGGGTGGAGTATCATTTAGCCTTTGGTTAGAGGATTGTATTCAAGGTCCTTAAACGATTTCTTATAACTATGGGGTTAAAAGACCTAGTCAACTAAAGAGCTGTCTCATGATGCATGTGACCAATCATATAATTGTGGATCAGATTTATTACTAAAGCTATACGTGTGCTGATACTAGATAGAAATTTTGCATAAATTTTATCTAATGCACCCATATATAGAAGACATAAAGTGTTTGTAGGTGTGTTTTAGCACTCTGGTATGAATTGAGAAGTCCCTTAAAGAATAGCATTTGCTAAAAAATGAATTATGAGGAAAGGGGCATGGAATATAATCTGTCCATATGAGAATTAAGATTAATGAGTTGTTAATAACTACATGTACTATTAAATCTGTATTTTTCCTTTAAGTAAAGTTACTCATATATAAAACTCAAAAATCTGGTTCTACATTGTGTAACTTGCATATCCACCGGCTGTAAGCCAAACAATTAACTTATGAACATTCTTTTTATAAACTTAAAAAGTAAAAAATTTATATTAGTGTTTATTTTTTGCATAGTTTAGTGACAATAAACAATTTTATGTCAATAAACATAATCTAGAAGTGATAGGGTACAAATTAATGGTATTTACCTAGATAAATATTTCTTGTATAGCACTATTCAATAATATGGTTCATCAAATGATTCTTTTTAGATGTTTCTTGCTATACAAGCACTTAGATCTTTTAGATATCTTAATTGCACATGTTAACAGACGCCATAAATCTAACAGGGTCTCAGACCAATGCAACAATATCTGTCAGATGAGAATTTGCTAATGAAGTAGGGATTCGTGAGAAAAGATGACAATAAAATAGTTTGGATGAAAACTGAGTTGAAGATGGGTCAAATCTCAGCCAAAGTAAATCACTGACCAATTAATTCATGAAACATAATTAACAAATAATAAGAAGTATCTTTCTTTTACTTTGATAACTAAATCAAAGCCAGATTCAGATTTTTCAAAATCTAAAAAATGACAGCTTGATTGAGCCAAAACTTACTGATGTCAATGCAATCAATGCCTGCTGCCCCAGCTTGGGGTGGTGGTGTGCGCCATCTGGCATCTTTTGGCTGCCACCAAAGCGCGCCCAGGCTGGCTCTGCTAGCTCTTAATGCTACTGGGCGTTATACTCCCCCTCAGGACTTGTCCCACCACCTCGCAAGCTCCCAGGTGGTGCTCTGGAGCCCTTTGGTGCTCACACAGAGCAATTTGCGGTCCAGCCTCCAGGCCAAATATGGGAATCTCTCAATATGCAAGCGCGGCCATCATTGAGATGGCCATGGCGGTTTTTAAACCTGCCAGATTTATTGACTTTCATCCCTTTAAGGGGTATTTTGATCTCAGCTTCTGTTCAGAAACCAATGCAGCAGCAGCAACCAAGCTGCAAGTCATTTAAAAAAATTCCCATTTCCACCATCTGAACCTAGCTCCCAGATGAGGCCACTTTGGTGGTTCAGTTTGCTAGTTGCCCTCCCATCTCTCTCCTGAACTCCTCCGCCATGAGCTCATGGAGGGTTTGGCCATTTATGGCGCAGATCCCATGCTGCAGTTTGTGGTTACCAATGGGGAAGATCAGTTGGCAGGGCCTTGCACCTTTGTAACATCCACCCATTTCATCTCAATTTCCACCTGTGATTCCCCCTTGCACTATGATCAGATCTACCCTTGATCACCCATTCTGGGCGCGCATCAAAAATGGCTGTGTCATTTACCTCTTGTGCTTCAAACTCGATCTTTCAAAGTGCAAGTGCCCCACAGCTTCTGCCCCTGATGCTTCCGCTGTTCCTTCTTCCAGTGTTGGGTCAGTGGCCACTTCGCCCCAATTCTTTGAATGGGGCTCGATTCTCCTGCCCCAGCCATGGGGAAATTGGGTGCAGCTCCCAAAGTGACGCCCAATCAATTTAAAATTTTAAAAATTTTAGAAATAATTTGACCAGATTACTGAATCCTGAGTCAATGGCTGACTCAGTTTCAGCTGAGCTGCCATGGTCAACTGTTCATAACCAATCAGCTCCAGCCACCACTCCAATTCCAGTGGCTGGCCCAGCATTGGCCAAACTAAATCCATTTGAGTGCCTCAAATGGGTTGATGATAGCGACCAGCCATATCATGTCAAGCCAGATTTCGCTTTAGAGGAGTTTTTTTGTAAATCCTCCTGATTCATGCCCCACCGTTTTTGCTCTTAAAATAGTTTTACTAATTGTAAAATTATACACAAAATGGTGGTAGAAGCAGCAGCTTCTCCAGCTAACACCCTCCTCTGCCAACATCTCCATGGGGCGATGGAACCCCTTGTTGAGTGTATTCTTATCCTTAATTTTCCCCATGATTTTGATGAGGATGCAAAATACAAAATTGGTGAGCTTGCTTTTGGAGTGAGCCGCGCTTGCATTGACACAGTAAAATCTTCTCTTTTTAACCCTGATTATCCTAAAACCTACCAGAGCATCAAGTCATTCACTTGTGTACCAGCTCTCATCACTTTTGCTGAGCATCAACTTGCTCAATATGTTGAGGTGATGGACACCGCTTGCCTCATAAACGAAGAAAACCCACAACTATAACTCCTTATGCCCCATGTTGCTTATGCTCCCACCCCAATGCTGTCTGCTATGGTCCACCAGCTAAAGTGGGCAACGAACAAAAGTTTCCCAAAAGCTTCCTCACCTTCTGATATGGCTTCCTAGGCTGTTAGCTGAGGACCATATTAGGAATTTTTTTTCTAATAATCCCTTTGTTTAACCCATTTGCAAATAAAAATGCATGGTGGCTCCCCCTTTGGGTTGGGCACCACTAGTGCTAAAAAACAAAGAACAAGAAGACCTTTTGCATTCTGAAACCCCTATAATAAAAAAGGGGTTCAATTTTTTCTTAGAAACAAACGCATAACTCCATTGAAGATTGTAAAAAGTATTGAAGCTTAAAGGGCATGATATTTTGAATGGAAGCATATCCATAAGATTTTAAAAATCCCTAATTCTAAGTAGATAAAGTATACTTGAAATTAATTTTTGATAGTTTCTTTTTCAAAAAACACCTTTTCCAACAATATAGAAATATCACTAGGTAGCCTGCACTATATAACAAATAATAATTTATAGCCTATAAAGAAAAATCAATAAGTCAAGAAAATTTGAAAGATTTTAAAACAAAAAATTCACAAAAGGCTCATAGTGGTCTATCTTTTCTAAGACCTATTTTAATAAAAAATATCATTAGAAACTGAGCCATCAGCTGCCATAGTGCCAGCCTCAGTGTGTATCTCAGTTCATTTAATGAGTTTATTTTTAAGCTAGAAATTAAGTATTTTAGATGTTCTTTTAATGAAAAAATTATTTCCATTTTTTATAAAACAAGAGCTTCAGAAGCCTGTGCTTGATATACATTAGCTACAGTGTAAATTTGGCATGAATAATTCTTTTGTAGATATGACATACTAGTTAGATATATTTTCTGGTGCCATGCCTTAAGCTATTTATCCATACTAGTTGTATGTAGATTTGTGTTGCTATGTGAAAGTTCAATGAGGCGAAACTTAGCAATTCTAATCTAAATCCTATTTTGAACAAGATTACCAAAGGTGTATCATTAACATCAGGTACTGAATGATTCTATGAGACATACTGTGTTAATGCTAAAGGGAGTGCTTAAGTTTTTTATACTATCAAAAAATTGAAGAAAGATGTACCAGTATGGGCTATAACATTTAGGGAACAATGGCTTGAACCTTAAAGTTTTCACTTTTTATCACATAAACTTGATTTTTAACTGAGTAGTATGTAGAATATCTGAACTTTTTTATTTTTTTATATTATTAGTTCTTTAGCTATATTGTTCAGCTTTATAAAGAGTTATAAGTAATAACTTTTCTGTGAATAGTGCTTTTTCTGAAATTTAATTGTTAATTTTGTCCAAATTAAAAGAATTCTGGCTAGTTGAGTTGCTCTCTTGGTACTAACCCAGAATTCCCACAAAATAATTATGCTTTATACTTAGTAATTTGAGGCTGCTTAAGAGAGGAGGGATCAAAGTTGTCCTTCTAAGCCACTAAACTTAACTCTTATTAAATAGGAAAAAATTAAGTAAACTAATATTAGGGTATAAATTATATATTGAAATGATAAAAATTACTTATATACTTTCTTTATGAAAAGTAACGTCAAAGGAATGATTAGGAAAAAATTATTAATTAGATGTGAAACTTCTTGTCAAAAAATGTTAGGTGTATCACGTGAGTTAAGGAAGTCACATGTGGAAGAAGAGCACGTCATGTTTTTTTCTGATGACGTGTTGTTTGATGATGTTATATAACTCTAGATACATAGATACTTTCAAATATGGGAACAGTTTATCATGTAGATCCACCAATCCAGGTTGTAAATTTCCATTTGCAATTGCAGTTATATTTTGATCAAATTTTCTACCTTGATGCTAGTGTTAAGGTTTAAATTGTTACATGTAGTTTGAAATATATGGATTCTTGTTTGGAACTAATCAGAATTTTAAACAAGGATAGCACTTTATTGCAGCTCCTTCAGCTTTAGCCAATCATTATAGGTAAGATATTTTCATCCCATGAAATAGGCCCTAGCCAATTAGAAGTGAGGAAGTTATCATGTTTAGGCAGAGATGGCATTGATCTTAGTTAATCAGGTGGGGTAAAATATTTGTATTTATTGTAACCCCCTTGTAGCCTATAAATTGGTTTTTAGTTTCAAACTCTATTACTAGGTTAGTGTTAGTATAAATATTATATATATATTAATTGTAGATGTTATGATTGCTCCTAAGGTAGTTTGGAAAGTGGAATCTAATTCTAGGGCCAATGCTCTAATAAAATTTCGTGAGATCAAGTATTAGTATATACAAAACACCCCTCTAATGTATGTAAATTGTACAAGAATAAATAAAATGAAAATGACAGAAGTTAAACTAATAAAGTTAACCCACATGTGAATTTTCATGCTTGCTTAGATGCTATATTGGCGCCGTATAACCAATAAATTTTAGTGGAAAATACTTTAGCCCCTAGGCAACCCCTACTCCAGGATATATCATATTGCAAATAAGATTCTTAAGATATCAACTTTAAACTTTATAAGTAGTCATCAGTTTGTGCAATGTATTTCAACGAGTAAAATGAGCTTATATACAATCACCATAAAACCATACTTTATGTATTGCAGTTTGAAGCTTAACATAAGTCAAGTTTTATATCAAATACATGTTCTATCTATTCAATTTATCTGTTATTTTATGCCTTTTTAAGCTTGTCTTGCCCCATATATAAGCCAGGTCTGGAATATGTACTTCTGTTAAGGTTATTTTCTATTATAAGGTTGATATACTTATCTTAGTGTTCATATATCAGTAAATTAATTAAGAATTTTAAGAGACAAGCACTGTATTGATATATGTGACAGGAATATCTAGCTCTAGAGTACATAAAGCAGGTCATATTGAGAAGAATAAGGATCCTTGTTAAGATGTTACACACAGGCTAAGTATTATATTTTATTTATTTGAGGCAAGCCAACCAGGGGACAGACATTACCAAAATAAAAAAAAGTATCACCATGAAACCTGAGAAGGGTCAACTCCGTTGTAGAAAGTTTTTACACTTCCAGATCAGGACTCAGATTTTTCTGGTTATGTCATGGGTACAGTTTTCGTGTTATTAAACCTACTAACCGCCAATAGCTTCCTTTGGCTGGCACTCCAATCAATGTGCAAAGGGCAAGAATTGAGCCTGAAACCTTCAGATTGATAGACATACACCCTACTGACTTGCCTTCCACTCCTTCACACAGGCTAAGTAGATATCCAGGAAGCAGAACTCAAGGATTTCTTTTTTATTAATAATTTAAATGAAGTTCATATTTAGAGTCAGCATTACTAGAAGCTTATCTAAAAATAGTATTTTTAAGGAGAGTGAAACCTAAACCTTGGAATAGATTAAATGCTGAACATGTGATTTTCAAACTATAGAAATATAGATAACATCTATTTATACTAATTTAAAAAAGGTGATTGTGAGTACACAGCTATTGTATGGGCAGAATGATTTAAACATTATTATTGAGGTTGAAAAATAGCACTTTGTAGGGCTAAAGGCATACTAGTTTATACATAAAAGATTCTTTTAAAACCATTTTACGTTAATTTAGCAATTTCTGTATGTCCAGAATATCAATGAATATTATCTTATAATTTTACTTAAGCACATAATGCATAGTCCTAATTTGCATCATCTAGCATCCTGATGTAATTGAGACTGTCAGATTTCAACCAGAAATCTGAAAGCAGGCCTTTAAAGGGTACAAATCATTGGTTCATTAGTGCTAAAGATTTTTATGGTGGTCAATATCTAAGAATTTAACTTTATACTTAACCTTTAGGTCGAGGAAAATTAGATCAAGGTAAGTATCTCTTTAAAAGTTAAATTTGGAGATGATATTAGGATGTGACGTTTTATGTCGATGTTGTAAACTATGTGCAACCAGTGAGGGGAAATTATTGATATTGTTGAGACATGTGAAACCACTCGCCTTGACATTTAAATCTCTTTGTTACCAGAAACGTCTTGATCCTTAGGGGGAGTCCTTTCTTACATGTGTTGACATCCCTTGGGCTGTATTTTAATCTTTATTTTGGGAGGATCATTTTAGGAAGGCGCTAGTATCCCAATCTAATTAAGTTTAGGCTCTTAGAGTTTTTAATTTTTACAAACTATTAAACCTTCTGGCAATGCACCCTTCAAGATCTTTCCAAGGGTTTACATATTGGTGGAGGAATCAACTATGCACACCAAAAAAATAACATTCATATTATTGACAAATGGAATAAGATGTCTAGATCTCCCAGATAGATTAATTGTTATTGAACTGACCAGAAGCCTTAAGTTTATGGACTCAATACCCAAATTAATAATAATAAAGTAAAAACTCTCCATGTTGCTAATCAGCAAATGAGGTCTGCAAAATCTATTTGTTTTAAATTTCTGTGGGGTAGTGACAGGATTTAATGTCTACTTTTGTAAGCATTTACTATCAAAAGCTATTTATCTCATAGCCAACTTGACAGCTTTTGGAGTAAAAAAATTAATAGGTTGGACGCATAAAGGTAAGATAGGGTTTTGTCCATAGAGAGCATCAAAAAAAGACATGCTCATTACTCAAATAAAAACTAACTTTGGAGGCTGTTAAGCACTTGTAAATTAGAGATTCTATTGATTTTGGTTTAAAAGGCCATTTATAAAGTATAGCGTTTGGGGTACCCTTTTATTTTATTTAACTGAGGCAAGCCAACCAGGGGACGGACAATACCAAAACTAAAACTGCAAAAATAAACTGACTAAAAACTAAAACATGAATCGACCGCCCTTTTTGGGCAGTGAGACATAAAAAGAAATGAAAAATTAACCTAACAGGTGGCACAGTGGCGAGCCGCTTATCCCATCATGGTGGAGGGGGAGTGGGGATTGGGCAGGTCATTATTAGGCTCAGCATTGTAGAAGCGGATCAATGCTGAGAGCAGGGGGGATAGGGCATCCGCGGGATGAGGGTTGCGGTGAAGTAGATAGTTGTTGAGATTAATGATTTGGTCCTGGATTAAAGCCTTTATGTGTTTGGCAACGTGGTGTTCAGATGGATGAGGGTGTCAAGAAGTTGTTCTATCTTTGTAGTATCTGCTCTTGAGGTGCATTTGGATGGGGAATAATCTACCAGTTCAGTGACATGCTTGACAGCGGTGTTGGCAGTTTTATATAGTTGTTGGATTTCTTTTTGTGGTAGGAGGAAAATCAGAGGGTAACAAAGGGGTGCAGCCATTTTTTAAATTATGTGACAGATTTTGCACATATTTTGCGGATATGGGGATTATTGATACAGACCAACGTGGCCTTTGTAAGCTGGTGGTCACTTTGGAAAAAAGTGGCTTTGAGTTTGGGAACATATCAGTTGGTCAGGGCTGGGGCATCAAATTCTGAATTCTAATAAGGTGTTAGATCAATTGGATAACTTGGTGGTGGGAAAATTTCATCAGATTCAGTCACTACAACCAATAAATTCCAGGGATTTTGGTTGATTTAAGAAGATAGGGTGGTAGGTGATTATGGTTGGGTAGGTTTTAGGGGCAGGAGATTTTCTGGATTGTAAGTGTGTCAAATCCTGCTCCCTATTGGTTGGCATGGGTGTGCATTGGCCAGCTTGGGTTTGAGGTGCTAGATTTTGCTTCTAATTAGAGTGCATGGCCTGTGGGGGTGGAAGCAGCCAAAATCCCCACTTGAATGTTGTTGGACAATCAATTTCTCAACTTAGGAGAAAGAATGTTGGAGGTACAAGTGCTCCCAAATCTGCTACCATGATTGGCCCATCTCCTGCCCAATCTTTGAATACTATTGTGGTTATCAACAATATGAGTACCAATGGCGAAAAGACCTTGGCGGAAAATTGGTGGTTTCCTAACTATCAGAAAAGTATGGATTCTAACTAAAATTGGCGTAATAAGGTAAGAACTGATAATAGGAATTCTCTGACTTCTCATCTGAATTCGAGGTGTTTGTTACCACATGTATCTGACCACATCTGAGGTGAGAAGATTTTACTTGACGATGATAGGGTAAAAATTAACAAATCATTACTATAAAAATCTAACCACCTCTGAGGTGCAAAGATTTTACTTGATGATGATAGGGTGCAAATTAACCAATCAAAACCAAATGATTCTGACCACCACTGAGGTGAGAAGATTTTACTCGCTGGTGATTGGATACAATTCATCAAATCATTACCACATGGGTCAGTTTTGCCTCAAAAATTTTATCTTCAATATGATAGGCTGAAAACCTATATTCCCTAATTTGGATGAATCAGCTTTATATACTTTAGCCTCAAAAACCTATGGTCTCAAAATTCAAACTAGTTTAAATAGGGAATACTAGTATTGAGGAAAGGACCTTTCTTGGTTTTGCCCCGCAAAAACAATAAAAAACATAAAAACTTTAACAAAAAAATTTATTTATTACTTTTATTTAAAAAAGTAAATTACTCACTTTAACAAAAAATTATGTGGCATCTGACGGTGGATCCCACAAACTGGTGTTCACTACAGGGGCATACACTGAATACTTCAATAAAGTTTTAAAGCAATGGAGGCTGTAAACGTGAGCAGCTCTCCTGAATCATGATTAGTCGCTCTCGAGAAGCAACTAGCCAGCTCCTTCTCTCATCTCAAAAAGCTAGAGCAACAGCCGTTCAAATTACCTATAAAGGACAGATACACCCTGGGTGAAGGGAGCATTGCCTCCTTTTTGTACGTTTATGAAGCTGCGATGGATAGCGCCATTGACAAACATAAAGTTCAGTACATTCTTCCCTGTCTAAGCTGCAAAGCCCAAGAGTTGATCGTTCCTCACCTGGATCCTCAGCACACCTGGCCAGATGTTAATAAGGCCCTCTTGGCTGAATTCATATCCAAGCAGAGCTTATACAGGGAAAAACAGGCTTTCATGCGCCTTACCATGTATGGGGGTGAAACCCTCGCTAGTTTTGCTGAGCGTTTCTATCTCACTGCTCAAAGGCTGGCTACATCTAATCTGCTTACCATGGATGATGCTATCACCGCCATATTAACAGGGTTAGCTTCACAACCCTCTCTCGCCAGGCATATTATATCTTTGAAACGCCGCTTTACAACCTTCCGTGATATAAAAGAGGCTTTGTTAGACGTCGCCCATATTCCTTTAGGTGAGCTGCGGCCTATTGAACCGTTGGAAGTGAGGCCATCTGTGCCTAATCTCCCTGCAAAACCTGCTTCTTCAGTGCAACTTAAAACGGACATCTCTCATTTATGTAAAGCGGAAATCCCTACTGTGGTTTCCCCTTCAGTTCAACCAACAAGTGCGTGCCCTAAGGGTATATCCTCCAGAACTACTGGGGTTGTGAAAATGCCAGTTAAAGCGAAGCTAATTACTCAACCTCTCGTGGCTGTCTCCCCTACTTCAATTGCAGCTTTGCCCATGGTTGAGAATACCGCTGAGGCCAACTTTGAGGGGTTTATGATGATGTTGGGTTCTACTTATTAGGAGCTCCCAAGGAAGTGGAGGTCCCTGATTGCCTAAATGCCAAAGTAGTAGATGAAACCACCATACCTGAGGATACCTACCTCCACCAAGTTATAGGTTGTATGGCAATTATTGACTCAGCCAATGACGCTGATCAGCTCCTATCGAGCTTAATTTGCCCTTTACAGCGAGGGCATACCATGCAATCTATTCTGGAAACTCACCCTGAGACCACACATAAATTAACCTCCACTTTTCATCTCAAGGATGTCTTAGCGCTATCAGCCAACTTTGGAAGCACACTTACCAAGGTTAAAGTAGTTGTTCACAAAGTCTGGGTGATGGCTATTTTGGATACAGGTTCTCCAGTGAATGTAATTTCATCTCAGTTGATGAAAAAGATTAAATTGATGCCTGACTTGGATTTATCAAAGAGTTTGGAACTGTAGGCCCAAACAACACCCACACTCTTGGCACTTACTCCTCTCTTCCCATACGCGTTGGGAATCTTATCCTATTGGCCCCCGCTGTGGCAATAATAACTCCTATGATATGCTCATAGGTACTCAGTTTATGATCGAATATGAAGGCATCATCAACATGAAGCAAGGGTTCCTATTCTTAATGAACTACGAAGTTCCATTAATCTTATCCAACAAAGAACCCATCAAGAATGACTACACCTGTCTGGTTGAATACCCTTTTTCCAATTTGTCTTTACATTATGTCACTTCTGGGTGCAACACTAAGAAATTGCCTAATTCAGTGGAGGCTAGCAATGGTATTCCATTCTATGCGGCAGATGAGGTGGTGATTAAGCTGAGTGAAAAACGAGTGGTTGACACGAAAATCATGCTCCAAATCCAACGCCACTGCTTATTACACCTCTTAAGCGTTGACAGAGTTAGCCCTTTTGAGCCTCGGGTATTGCCTGGCGTTTTAGACCCAGCCTATCAGAGGCCTATTACTCTACTGTTGGGAAACCTCACTGAAAAGGACATAATCGTAAAAAACATCAGGAGGTGGGCCAAGGGTTTTTACTCCCTGTGGAGGAAGTTGAACAAATCCATTCCATTGGCTCAATGGCAGATTTAGGCCTGCCCGCAGATAACCTGGTATGTACCTTACCAAATGTCCATATCTCGGATGAGCTGACTTCAGAGGAGTTAAAGAAAGTGCATACTCACCTAGATGAGTATAGTGATATATTTTCAAAGTCAGACAATGATTATGGCCACATGAAGGGCTGGTGCCACTCCATTGATGTGGGTTATGCCCATCCCATTAGGTCAAAACCCTACCGTAAGTCCAAGGTGGAAGAACAGCAAATGAGGACAGAAATTCAGCAGTTAATCAATGAAGGGTTGTTAGTTCCTCCACAAAGCCCTTAGTCCTCCCCCTTTTGCTAATTAGGAAGAAAAATGGAGGTCATTGGATAGTTATGAATTATCTTAGGTTAAACAATCTTATGAAAAAGGATAGCTATCCTATCCCACGCATTGATGATGCCCTAGCGCAGCTTTCAGGGTCCCAGTATTTCTTGGCCATGGACTTGGCTAATGGATACTGGAAAATGGATCTATCTCCTCAAGATCAAGAGAAATGCGTGTTGATATGAAGTGAAGGTCTTTTCCAACCCACGCGATTACCTCAAGGGTTGTGTAACGCATCTGCCTCTTTCCAGCGTTCGATGGATCACATTTTGCAGGATTTTAAGCTAACCTTTATCATCATCTATCTTGATGACATTACTATATTCTCGAAGTCCTTTAATAAACACCTTGATCATTTGAAGGAGGCTTTCCAATGCTTACGACGCTCAACTATCAAATTAAAACCTTCAAAGTGTACTTTTTTCCAAAAGAAATTAAACTTCCTTGGACATACCATTTCTCGAAAAGGTATCCAACCCATACGAGATAAGATTGAAGCGATTGCCAGAATGCCACCCCCCAAAAACCTATGGGATATACAGGTATTTTTAGGGACGATGGGGTATTACCATCAGTTCATCCCTAAGTTTGCCCAACTCAGCGAGCCCCTTGTTCGTTTATTAAAAAAGAATATCCCTTTTCAATGGGGCACTGAACAGAAGGCTGCCTTTGAAACAATGAAGCTGCTGCTACAGAAACGGCCTATCCTTTGGCATCCCAATTATGGAAAACTGTTTATCCTGTTTACAGACGCTTCAGACTACGCCATTGGGGCCATCCTAGCCCAATTAGATGAAAAAGGGGTAGATCATCCTGTCTCATATTTTAGTAAGATGCTATCAAAAGCGGAACGCAACTATAATGTTACTGAGAAGGAGTGTCTTGCCATTCTATTATCTGTAAAGCATTACCACCCATTCTTGTATGAAACCTCTTTCACGGTGATTATGGACCACGCATCTCTAAAATGGTTGCAAAACATGAAGGACCCTACTGGGCGGTTAGCTCGCTGGGCTCTAAAGCTCCAGCATTATGATATGAAGATTGAACACTGTGCTGGAACCCGCCACATGAATGTTGATGGGTTAACTCGGCTGCCCATCCTCCACCTATACAACAGTGAAGCGGAGCGGCTATATGATCTTTTAATGACCCAAAATAACTGGGAAGATGAAGATGAGCCTGAACAGAGGATGTTGGCCTGGCACTCCTGTAACACTAAAGTAGAAAGTGGGAAGTTGTACAAACAAGTGGGGGCGAAGTGGTTGCCTTACCTACGACCCTTGGAGCGTGTACCTGTTATCTTGGATGCTCATTTGACCTTAGGCCATGGAGGAGTAAAGAAAACCTACTAGTGGATTAAGGAACGGTACTTTTGGGGGAATCATGGAAGCCATCATCAAAGTCTTGGATGCTTGCCTTACATGTAAGAAGCAGTCTTGATTCAAAACTAGATATCAATATCAGCCAACTACCCCGCAACAGCCATTCCATACAATAAGCTTGGACGTAGTAGGGCCGCTTCCTCAAACCACAGGTGGAAACAGATATATTTTGGTAGGCATTGACCACTTCACGAAGTGGGTTGAAGCTGTGGCGCTGCCAGCTCAAACTGCTAAGGCCACTGCCACCTTTCTCCTCCAAAATATTTTCACTTGACATGGGTGCCCTCAAGTACTACTCTGCAACAAAAGGGAAAAATTTTACCTCCAAAGTAGTTAAAATATTAGCTACTTCCATGGGAGCCCAGCAACTGTTCTCAGCTCCATATAACCCATCAACCAATGGTACAGTGGAGCGAGCAAATGATACTCTGGTTTCTATTTTATGGAAAATGGCTATGTCTGATCCCCTTCATTGGGATCATTATCTCCCAAGCGCGCGCTTATGGCTTACAGAATTAACTATCTCTGAATTCTGAAAATGTCCCCTTTCCAAGTTTTGTATGGCAGGGAACCGGGCGTACCTGCTCTACTAGCTAGGGATGTCTTCTCTAGAGGAGAGGAACCTGAGAAAGCCATGCGAAGGTTAGCTAACTGCATCATTTAGCTTCAATCAGAGGCTATGACCAACCTAGCTAGAATGGTTACTAAAGAAGGCCAAGCTGCCAATGAGCTACAAGATCCTCTACCTTCTTTCCAAGTGTTGGATAAGGTTTTATATTACCAAAATTTCATAACTCCTTGAAGTGGCAAACTTGGATCAATCTGGGAGGGGCCATTTATCATTACATATAATAGAGGAAATGAGTATTATATAAAGTCTTTGGCCACCAGAATTATCATAAACTGGGTACATGGCTGCTTCCTACGACCCTACACCCCTCCCAACATTCTTGAGGGGGCAATGTCAGACATTCACTTTCTTGACTTAGGAGAAAGAACGTTGGAGGTCTGAGTGCTCCCAAATCTGCTACCATGATTGGCCCATCTCCTGCCCAATTTTCAAATAATATTGTGGTTATCAACAATATGAGTACCAATGGCAAAAAGACCTTGGAAGATAATTGGTGGAATCCTAACTATCAGAAAATTATGGTTTATAACTAAAATAAGCGTAATAAGGTGAGAACTGATAATAGGAATTCTCTGACTTCTCAGCTGAATTCGAGGTGTTTGTTACCACATGAATCTGACCACCTCTGAGGTGAGAAGATTTTACTCGATGATGATAGGGTAAAAATTAACAAATCATTACCACACAAATCTGACCACCTCTGAGGTGCAAAGATTTTAAATAACGATGATAGGGTGAAAATTAACCAATCATTACCACATGAGTCTGACCACCACCAAGGTGAGAAGATTTTAATTGCTGGTGATTGGATACAATTCATCAAATCGTTACCACATGGGTCAGTTTTGCCTCAAAAATTTTATCTTCAATTTGATAGGCTGAAAACCTATATTCCATAATTTGGATGACTCAGCTTTATATTCTTTTGCCTCGAATACCCATGGTCTCAAAATCTGAACTAGTTTAAATAGGAAAAACTAGTATTGAGGAAAGGACCTTTCTTGGTTTGCCCTACAAAAACAATAAAGAACATAAAAACTTTAACAAAGCGTTATTTATTACTTTTATTTAAAAAAGTAAATTACTCACTTTAACAAAAAAATTGTGGCATCTGACGGTGGATCCCACAAATGTTGTTGGTGTGGCCTCATGGGTGGGTTGGTCATGTTTGTAGGGTATGAATTATATTGGCATGCCTTTTTTGGTGTGGTCCAAATCATAGCAAAGGGGGAAAATTGTGTGACCGTTGTTGGTGCAGGCCCAAAAGAAATGGTTGGGTGCTGATGGGATACAGGAACGTTGTGGGATATGCTGGGCTATGTTCAGCTGGTGGGGGTAATGGTGGCCATTGCCCGAGGTGCCACAAGGCGTTCAGCACCACTTGGGACAATGAATTGGATGATAGGGTTTTCACCATATGTGGCCAACCCCAACATCAACTCCTCATAGAGTGTTTGAGGGGTAAAATGTGAGAGGAGTTTTGCAAAGGTTATCACAAGTGTGATATCATCTGGGAGGCGTGTTCAGGTGGTGGTAATGGGAGTGTTTTTAAAAAATTAATTGCGTAACTGCTGCAGTGGCTGTGGCCTCTTAGGTTGGGAATCCTGTAACAAAATAGCCCTTATATGGGTGGAAGTTGTAAACCCTGCTGGTGCAAAGGTGGCCGCTGCCAGCTCAATCATTGCTTTATCAGCATATGGGAAGAGACGTCCGTACTTGACACAGAGGCAAAAGTGAATATTGGATCAGGGTAGAGCTAGGGGTGGGGGTGGGTTGGGTGGCTTTGTGCAAGTTGGAGTGCTAAGTCCCATGGGGGGCATAGTGGCCAGATGTATTTGGCAGACTGGATGAGTCAGTCCGCATTTGTTTGCCTTCTGGGCAGTAGACGCTAGCAGGTGGAGCACCGCTGCCCCATAATGGGGCAGCAGGTGGTGGATCTGAGGACATAAATTTGAAGATTGATGCAGTGAGGTGGTTGTGTAAATTGTTTTTTATAAAAATTGCTTGAAATTACTGTTGAGTGGAAAGACAAACTTGTTTAGGGTACCATTTTCTCTTTCTATGGCTATAGTAGTGCCAGATTGAGAGAAATCAAAATATTTGATAGGTGCTCATCAAGATAGTAAGCTTGCTACTGATTGGGAAATATAATTATATTCATTGTCAATATTAGGACGTTCAGGATTTCATGCCATGTGAAAACTTAATAAGGAGGAAAGAAACAGTACCCATGGCAGTTGCTGCAGACATTAAAGTGGCTTAAATCATTTAGTAGATAAAAATGGCTAGTGTAATATAGAAATTACCATAGATGGCATTTGGAAGTGTTCCAACTACATCATTAAAATTAGCGGCAAATGTTTAGCTCAGGCCAACAATTTTGGTGTTGAAATTTAGGATATTAACAATTTGTTTTCGGCAACCAAGGCAGGAATCAAGAACATCATGACTGATATCAGCCATGTATCTAAGGGCACCATTTTTTAACAATATTAGGGATTTTAACAGCCATGTAACCTACAGCTTTATGAGCCTTCATCACACTATCATATAGCGGAAAAGTGGGTTAAGGTAGCCAATTGCTATGATCTCCTTAAATAGTTCTCCATTTAAAATTTGGGTATTGTCAAACATTTTCTTTAATTTTAATGAACATCGTCAATTATTGGTTTCAAAAATTGGTTCTGCCTAAAAAATCATATAATCCTCTTCAGCTGAAAATAGAGTTAGTACCAGTAGTCAGTATAGTCTATTGGTGTTTGATGTATGGTGTCATGGAGCGTGCTGATAATAATAAAACTGACCTGGAACTCAGGATGAGTGAACACTTAAAGTACCAACCAGAATACCTCTGGTATAGCCATCCATATTGTAGTTTGCAAAGGAATTAGGGTAACTGCGAACACCAGACAGGGATTGCAAAGGTTAAAAACATACCTACCAGAGACTTGTGAATTTACTAACTACACTAATAACAGTTGGAATTTTTTATGGTATTTTATTCAACTGTAATAGTAAAATGGTAAAAATGGAGTGACAATGGAACCTGTCAAGGTCCTCTGCCTTATAATCCCACAAAAAAGAGAGCAGAAACAATTGCATTTACTGTCAGGATTATTATGCAATTCAAATACAGAGGATTGACATTTTCATATATTTATGATGTCAGATCAGGATCAGCCTGGTCAGCTGAATTAGGCTCAAATTTTGCCTCCAAATTTTCCCTTCTGGTGAAATTCTGCTTGTGGATCAGCAGCGCTTCATCCAGAAGGTGACTGGGTGTGCCCTTGTCCAGGCCACATATGGCCAGCCCCATTAATTAGGGAAGTGGTTTGTTGCACCCATACCTATCAGGGATGGGTTCGTGGTTGCCAGTGACAAAGGAGAATGGTGGTTGAGGATTTCCAAGCCCAAAACTGACTTAGTTGATTCATTTTCGGTGGATATGATCAAAATTTATCTGTGGAACCTGAACTGGTGGGGATGACCTCTTGAAGGAGAGAATCACTGGTAACCTTCTGCTGGTGATGGCCCCAGGCTGCCGCCATTTCTAAAAAAACACCTTAATTTTCTTAACTAGCTTATAAGTGGTTGGCATGGGAGGGAGGATGACGTATTTTTGAGGGGTACATTGTCGCCCACCTCTCATCTACCACATGGGCTAAGTCGCCCATAGTAACAGGAGAAATATTCGCTTGCTTCCTCCCCTTCTTGGTATGAACAAGATTTTCTCCTGATTAATGCGCAGGGGTAGCTCCCCAAGACTTACTTATGGTGCCTATAAAATATAACTTAAAAATTTCATATTTTTGGATTTTATGAGGGCACCTAGTAAACCGCATTCAGGGTCGTTCATTTGCTTTAGGTATTTTTAAGTTACATGATCATTTATAATTGTAAAGTGATATCTATAGAGATAAGGATGAACATGTGTGATGACCAATATAAAAGCAAGACACTATTGCTTGTTTAAGCTATATTTTTTCAGCTTTAGTGAGGGTTTTGGTATAGTATGCAATAGGATGATCCATGTGATTTGCATCATGTTGGGCTAGTATGACACTAATAGCTACATTGCTAGGATTACTAAGTAAGATGAAAGGTTATTAAAGTCAGGGTGAGCTAGGAAAGAGGCAGTAACTAAGGCGTTCCACAAGAGATAAAACAATTTTCGGGCTTTTTCCAAAAGAAAGGGACTTCTTTATAAAGGTACCAATGAATCTGAAATCATGTCAAAATAGGGGATATATTGTCATTTAAAACTTCTGTCCTCAAAAATACTTAAATGTCACGTGAACTTTTGTGGATATACATTCACTAGATGGTATTAACTTTATTAGTAAGAATGCAAATCCAATCTCAGGTGACCTTTTGTCCTATGAACCCCATTTTATAACGAAATAGAGCACTTTGAGGGTTTTTTAGTCCGCCAGGGTGAAATCACTGGAGGTGCAATTATCTAAAGAAAGGGCTTTGAAGTTCACAGTGTTGGACAAGACTTTGGACATTCTGAATAAGATAATAACCGATAAACAAATAAACTATATAAGATATTCCTATGTGTAAGTACTTTATTTAAAAAAGGTAGAACTTTTATAGGGCTAAGATGAAAAAAAGATATATATAAATAAAGGGAAAGGATAAGATAATATAATTAATAACATGATCTGAATATAGCTTAGATATTCGAGGATACAAAAGAAAGGATTATTTCCTGTGTTGCCTTAGTTGTCTGATGAATAGGAGAAGATTTATCAGACAGCTTTTCATTGTACTTCATGGAGAAGTAGTGCATCGCCTGAGTAAAATTTATATTCATACAACATCAGGAAGCTGAATTAAATTATATATTGCTAAATAGCAATGCATTGGCGATTCTGAGAAGTAAATCTTGATCAGGATTTCGCCATTTGATATTGGTTAATTAGTGAATTAGAAAATTTAGGTCACTGGGATATATCAGCCAGTGGAGCATTAGATGGTGAGTCATCCTAAATTTATTTATTGATGCATTTTTGTGTTATAAATCATATAAATAGTTTGCCTTGCTGATTTAATCCCATTAGTCAGTATAGCGCTGAAAAGAGATTATACCAACTTAGCAGTGAATTTAGCGTTATTAGCTGTTCAAAGCTATGTAAATTAAAATTATTCGAGGTGGGTCGACCTTGGGATAAATATACCACACCGAGAAGTTTTCTAGCCAGTACAGGTTTCGAACTCAAAACCTGCACTTAGGGTGAAAAAACTATGTAAATTAAGCTTTAATAATTTTAGTTTCTTAATCCTAATAAAGCATTGATTGCAAAATAATAAATATAGGCCAGATTGTCTAAATAAACATTTGCATTGAAAGCTCAAAAAAAGCTTCACACCTACGATGGAAAATCCTAACAAGGTTTAAGACTTAATAAAGCTTGGTGAAGCTGTACAAGTCATCCTTTAAATTTTCTAGATGTTTGTTAAAATTGAAATAGATTATGGTTACATCATCTAAATATATATGAGCGAGCATGAGACTTTGTATCACCAAATAGACCATTCATGGCACGTTGATATATTTACGGGGCGTTAAACAGTTCCTGTATTATTTAAGTAGTTTTGAATAGGCCCTACTTGAGATTAAGGCGCACTTCAGTGATCTTCTGGGGCTAGCTATATTTAACTATACCCACTAGTTAATTCTATGGCAGAAAAGAACTGGGATCAAAGATATAGTCAAAGAAAATCAACTAAGTGGAGTAATGGTTAAGAAACTTCCTGAGTTATGGCATTTAGTCATTAATATCATGACTATTCTATGCCATCCACCTTTATTGCAGACTAAAATCAAGAAAAAGCTCAAGGACCCTGAGAAAGCTTTAATTATCCACCCTGCAAGAGTTGTTTTAGCTTTATAGCAACCTGGGACTCATTGACTTAGATAGCAATAACGTCAAGCTTTGATAGAGGGCATCCCTAGTCTTCACTTTATAAAATAATTCCATTAGTCCAAAAACCGAAAATTATTATAATATATTCATAATTATTAGAGAGCTTCTTCAGTTTCAATTACTCAGGACTAAAAGATATACTAAAATCGACTTTTAAAATAAGAATTAATAGGTTTTCCTAATCTTAATTCTTAGAATTTTCCACATCCAGTATTAAATGTACCACATAAAAAGAACTGGACGCAAATAGGAAATGTGATTATTCCATTTATTCTATGTTAGGATTAGTAGGGTTTGCTGTTAGCACAAATAAGTTCCATCATAGGCTGGATTAAGGGTTCCAGTGCAGGTTGAGGCCTCCTAAAAAAGGGTTGTTATCACATGTTATCTAGAGAATATGATCCTTTGGTAAAAGAACTTGTACTCCATTGTTTACTAAAGTCTGATATATGGGGAATTATAATGATTTGACAGAATATATAGAAAATTCTCCTATGCACACACAGAGGGAGATAAATTTTTTGGACCTAGTATTTGACACCTAAGTCTTGATATAGAAGTGGGGTAATCTATTTTACATACAATTTTCCTGAATTTATTGTGAGGAAGGCTGACCATGGGACAGACACTTCCAAATTTGACTTGAAAGAAACAAAACTTAGTAACAGGAAGGCACCCCAGAGAAGCGATGCTATCTCTTGTTGCCAGTGGGAACGCCACTATGGGGAGGGGGAGGGAACGTGTGAAGGGGCCATAGCCACAATTGAACACGTGTGGAGGAAAGGGTCTGATTTGATGAACCAAACTGGGAAACAGGAGGAGACCAGCTGTCAGCGACGTGGTGGGAGGTATCCAAATATCCACGCCTGAAAGTGGTCCACCAAATAAGACCAGAATCTGTGGACAGCTTCTGGGAGGGTGGGGGTGGAGCCTGCGATGGCATCCAAGACAATCGTGTAGATAGTCCACATGGCGATTGCAACCACCAGAGTACAGATGGAGGGTGGAAGGAGGGAGGCCATTGATAAAGCAAACATATCTCTTGACAGACTGAAGGGATGTGTTTGATCGTGGCCAAGCAGACGTTGAACTTCATGCCATATCACTTTAGAGGTAGGACACTTCTCCAGGTGGTGGAACAGCGTTCCATACTGGCCACACACGATGCAGGATGAGTGTAAAGCATTAGAGCGCTCAGCTGTATGGTACACCCGCCTCAGGCAGCGCCACACATGGGAACAGATTTGAGGCTGCAACAGAGGATGGTGTGCATATTCTCAGATAGTCATTTTGGGTCTCAATGAAGTAAGAGATGTCTATCATGTCCAGGTAGTCCACCCTGGATAGGACATGGGGCCATGTGGGGGTCACGCCACCTTGGATGGGTAGCCCCTGTACCTCTTGTGTGAACTGAGGAGAGGGGTGGCCTCTCTGGGCTGTGTGTCCGCTAATATGAATTCTCCACTCAGCGTTCTGCATGGAGAGGAGATTTCGTTTGTAGTGGGTTTTAGTCCTGTGAGGACCTGTGGCCGATGGGTGTGAAGCCAGGTATTTCATCAAGGAATGAGGGTTCAATGGATTGTTAAGGCCCAAGGTGCAGGAGAAGTTGGAGCGGGCCGCGCAGGACCAGTGTTGGGAGGGGAGCGTAGGGGCAGTGATGGCTGCAATCCAGGTGCCTAGGATCTTGGCAGCATGGGCTTTGAAGTCAAGCAGGCACATGCCACCATGATGGTGAGGGCCAAACATGACCTCTAGCCATACTGGTGGTGGGCGGCCTAACCAAAGCCATCCTTGCAGCAGGGCATATAAGGATTTGAAAAAGCTTGGGAAGAAGGGGATGGCGTGGGCTCTAAACCAGACTTTGGAGAGGATCATAGAGTTGGCTAAAACAACCCTGCCAGTAAGGGAAGTAGGGTGGGCTCTGAGGGAGGCGATGCGCTTCATCACATTGTCTAGAATACGACTTTCCATTACTGCTGATGCGTACCTGCCTGCCTCCACACACATGCCCAGATGGCGGACCAGCCCTATGGTAGGGCGTGGCACGAAGGGGAGCACAAGTGGAGCGGTGTGGGGTGGGCAGGGAAGGGGAGCACATGTGCGAGCAGATGGGTCAGGCTGGACACAGGTCGCTGGGGCCCAGCAGGAATGATACCGACCAAGGAGGATGATTTCTGGTTTTGGAAGCATTCAGTGCAGCATTACTCACTTGAGAATACTCCTGGATGAGGGCTTCAAGTGCGCATGCATCTTTATTATTAGACACCCCAACCACACAGTCATTTGCAAACGCCATCATCTTGACTGGGGCTTGGCCTGGCACATGGACCCCATTGAGTTGGGCATTCACAATTCGAAGTAGTGGGTCAAGGCTGAAGTTGTATAAGAGTGGGCTAAGGGGGTCCCCTTGTTGTAAGCCTCTTTGAGGGCGGACTACTTCCGTGAAGAAGCCAGGGACACGCACTGCCATTGTTGCAGATTCCATGAGCAGCATCACCCAGTTGATGAAGCGAGGGGGTAAGCGGAATTGATGGAGGCAGACCCTGAGGTATTCTCAGTTTACTCTATCATAGGCCTTCTGTTAGTCCAAGAATACAAGTGCCCCATAGGCTGTGGACTGGCATGCGTTAGCCACAGAATGCACGTTGTCTCAAATCGACCTTCTGGGTATGAAACAGAATTGTTCTGAGAAGATAGTGGCAGATGCTACAATCCCTAAACGGTTAGCCATGATTTTTGTTAAAATTTTTGTATCCGTGTTAGTTAAAGAAATGGGGCGCCAGTTGGCTAAGTCTAGCTTGTCCCCTTTCTTGAAGAGTGTGATGGTGAAGGCCTCTTGTCCTCCTGGTAGGAGGCCCGTTTCCAGAAGGCTCTGGTTAATGAGGAAAGCAGCAATGGGGATATATATTTAGAGTACTTTTTATAGAATTCATATGGAATGCCATCTGGGTCTGGGCATTTCCAATTTGGTGCACCGCAGATGGCTGTCTATAGTTCGTTCAGAGTAGTCAAATTCATTATTTCTGGGTATCAGGAAACGGTGTGGATGTGGGTTTGGTCAAAAAATTCTGCCACTTTGGCTAGCTGAATTGGATCTGATTGGTATAACTCAGTGTAATACTTTTGTATTTTGCTTTCCACTTTGGCTGGCGTATCCGCGATGGAATCAACCAATCTTTGCACCTGTGTGCAGGCCACGCTCTGGCATGGTGCAAATTTTTTAAAAAATATGCGGTGCACTTGTCACCCTCTGTAATGCATTTGGCCCTGTACTGAACATAAACCCGATGTTTGTGTTGCCTTTTGAGCGCGTTGAGGTGGGCGGCTGCCTCCACCCACTTCCAGCCCCATGCAGGGCTGTATCCTGTAGCTGGGATGTTGGACTCCAGGTGTGCCAACTCTGCCAGAGCGCGCGAAATGATGGCTGATGTGGCTTGTGAGCGTTGGGAGGAGAGGTGGCAAGAGTGGCGGATGGTATCCTCTTTGAAGGCTGCCCATGTGGAGATAGGGTCCGCGCAAAATGGTGTAACAAACTCTTTTGCCAAATTTGCTGATTCCACCCAAGTGGAAAATCCTGGTGATGCAAGTTCAGGAGGGCGGAGTTTGCACCAATGTGGGGCCTTAGCCACTGTGACAGGTAGGTGGTAGGTTATCAAGACCAGCCAGTGGTCGGAGAATTCAATTTTTGTCGTTTGGAAGTGGGAAATTTGAGGTTGGAATTTCAACAGCATAAGGATAAGGTCGATGCAGGTAATGGACCTTAATTGGCCATTGTGGATGTGGGGGTGCATTATGTTTTTGAGCAGATGGGCTCGCCGCAGCAGTGCATCCATTAACATAAGGGTGGCCTTTAGAATGCAAAGTTCTACGTGACCCTGGGGGTGTGGGAGGAGGAAGGCCAACGGTCTGTTGGTGTGTTTAGCCAACAGTTCATGTCACCGACTATGAAAGGGTCTGGGGATAACGAGAGGGATTTGATCAATGAGAAAAATTCCTGACGCTCTCATGCACAGGTTGGGGCATAGATGTTGACAATAGCATGTGCCACGTCGGCTCACAAGAAAGTGACAAAGAGGACTCAGCCATTGAGGAAGGATTCCAACGATAGAAATTTGAAAAAAATGTCTTTCTGAACTAGCACCCCACAGTGCTCTGACCAAAAGGATAGGGATGGGAGGAGCATGTTTTTCTAAGCATCTTCAGAACCTCGCGGACAGTGGGACTCCTGAATGGCCAGGATATCCATGAGTAAATTTTTTTGTAAAAAACTCAGTTTCCTAGCCTGGGACAGTGAGGCCTTGAGTCTGGTGATATTCAACGTCCCTAAAGTGAAGGTTTCCCCCCTCACACCTTAGGTGTGAGGGGGTGGGTACCCAGGCCCACTAGCCTCCTCTAGATCCCCATGGGCCTTCATGGCAGTGCAGGTGTTTGCAGCAATGCTATCAGTAGTTTTGTTGATTTTAGCAGAAAGGTTCACGTTGGCTTTTGCCTTCACTTTTTGTTTCCCCAACGTCAAACGAATTTTTTATGGTGCGGATGAGTTTGGTGCACCAATGATTGTCCAAAAAAATTTTCAGGTAGGTTGGACCCCAAGTCAGTTTCAACCAGAGCTTGGTTGCAAAGATTGGGTGAGATCGAGTCACCCATCAGATCCTTAGATTGGGTGGCCCAATTGGCTTGGGCATCCCAATCTGATTGGTTGAGGGATTCCTGAGTTGCTTTCTCCACGAAGGTTTCAATGTCCTCCTGGCATTGGGAGTGTGGGATAGTGGAGGCGACCTTGGCCGCTTCCTTGGCCGCAGCCCTGTGGGCCTGTTTGGCCTTCTTTCACTCTTGTGGGGAAATAGGTTTTACCAGTAGGTAGCAGCCTTGTGCTCCCCACGGGAAAGCCTCTTTGGTGCTTGCAGTTGGTTCGTAGTGCGCCTCTCCGCTGGCCATGGCCGCCTAGGGGTGCTCTTGGAATGTGATGCCCTCCTTGGTGGAGCATGTGTGTGCCTTATGGCCAAACATGTCACAGTGGGTGCAGATGGGGGGTGCGCTGTCCACGGTTACCTGGAAAGGGTGGGTGGTATGCCCTTTAATATTGATATATGTGGAGTGCAGGATCTGGGTTAGGTCCTTTGCAATCTCCTTAGTTGGGGTCAAAACTGTGATGGCTTTACCAGTGCACAGGTGTTGCATCAGCAAAAAAGCATTGCATCTCGAAAGATTGTATTTCGCCATAAATGGTGAGACCATCTTTCAGGTGCTGCTCCAAAAATGGCACATTTTACTGTAGTAGGCAATAAGTCAAATGTGAGGAAAACTTGGTTGGATTTTGTCCATCTGGTGCATTTGGTTTCGATGACCCATTGCCCTTTGGGGAGGTCAATCACTACGCGCACTGCAGCAGCTTTGTCTGCTGCCTCCTTGTTTTTGAAACTGAGGTCCAGCCAACTGCGTGACATGGAGTGAGGTGCAACGTACACCACGGTTGGGAAAAAAGTGTGCACATTACCACAAAATTTTTCCCATAAAGCTGTTTGTTGGATGTCTAGAAACACACGGACTCCATATTCCACTGATAAGAGTGGTTGGGAGTGTGACGTTTTGATGTACTGGTTGCATTGTGCTTACCAAGCGAGGATTTCTGGGGAAATAGTGACCGCCAGTTTTTTATTTTTTTCTATTCTGCCAGTTTTTCCGGGGCGTTTTCAAACATTTGAGGCTGCGGGCCTACCACCTGCTCCTCTTACCTTACTTGCCCAACTGCTCCCTGACATGGGCGCAGACTAATCTCCTCTGTGAGATTATCAAACTAGAATCAGACTTGAATTGAATATATTGCAAAAGTGATTGTAACGAGAGAGAAAAGTTTTCTCTATTTACATACACGTCAGTTAACTTTTTTCATTAAGAACATTATGTAAGACGAGATTTACTTGATATCCAACTAATAAAAGTAACTATCTTTGTGAAAGACTATCGTATCAAATTAATTATAAATTTTCTCTTAAAGAATGTTGTAACAGTTATTGTCAAGCACTACAGAGCAGGATTTCATGACTTTTTTAAATGTGCATAGGTAACAAGGAGTAAGCTTCCAAGGACTTGATATAAGAAAGGCCAGATATACCAAATTCATTATAATAGTTAATTTGACATAATTTTATCTATTTTACAGGTCTGAAAGATTATAAATTTTTGAGGGAAACTATATAAATAATAGTTAATATCCTAACCTTATGTACATATGCTTCACTTTGGCTTACTATGATACAAAAGTGTGGGTTTTGAAAATAGAAGTATAAAGGAAAAGTTACACAACAGCTGATGGGATAAAAGTTCAGTGGAGTAAGTGGAGACAAAATTTATATCAACTAATTTATTAGGGACAATAGCATCACCTAGGTAAGATACCACAAATTATACTTAGAAAAGCAAGAAATTTAATTTGATGCTATAAAGGTTCTTCAGAAGGATGCCTCACGCCCTATGCTATTCCTCTTTATTGACTTTTGACTTTAAATCTTAAACGCTCCTTTTCCTGATGGCTGTGCAACCCACAATATCAACATGGGGTTGCTTATCCTTATACTTTTTCTTGAGAGGCACCACATGGACATAACCACATGAACTAAATGATGGTTGATAATTATCTTAATTGGAAATCTCCAGCAACACCCCCTTGATGTTGAGAATAAATTGGAAGTTCCCTTTATGGATCTGAAGTGGAGTAAAAGCTGATTTTGTAACGAAAATGCAATCATCACATTAATACTGTCTTCTAGGGTATGGTAATTACAGGTAGCTAAGGCTTGAGCCTTGTGCTAGAATCAATTAGCCAATTTTTGACTAACTCCTCATTTAATCTGGATACCCATAAGAGCTTAGTTTTGATTGGAAAGGATTTAATTTCTTCTAGATATTTTATGAAGGCAGATTTTTATTGGTCCCAAGTGGTGCTGATCATTAAATGAGGAGTCATAATCTCCTGGGAAAATCAGCTAAGGCAGGAGATTTTTTTTCATATTTTCTAATAAACAGATGCACCTTCCATTGCTTTTCGTAAACATATAAGAAAATACTCATACTTTTTTTCTAGGCTCATACTTTTCTTAAAAATAGTCTTGAATGAATTTGGTTATTGGACAACTCATAAACAGCCAAGCTATCCTCTTTAGCCTCATAAAATTAAAATTAATGGATATTAACCTAAATTGGAGCACATTCAACCTGTCAACAAAGGTCTTTGATTTCATCTTGTAGGTTTTTTACCAATAAATAAGGCTTTTATCTGAAGGATGTTGCCCTGAATTTTGTAAAAGTAGGTGTATATTAATTTTTTTCTTAAGGATGCCGCATTTGACATTATGGCAATTAGTTGAGGCAGTTACGGAGTCAAAGTGAGTAAACATATCACTTGAGTTTTTCACACAGGCGATAAGCATTATCAACCCAAAAAACTAAATTTCTTCTGTTTAATCAGGGTCAATGTGATACACATCCAAGGTTAAGCAACTCCATTTAGCTATAGCCATTCTTTGTGAATCCAAGGTTTGAACTCTTTGGGTCAACAGGTTAATTTTTCTAAACTTAAAATTTCAATTTAAAGGACTAGGTGGTCTGAAGGCCCAGGGGGCCCAACGGAGCTATCAGATCAAAAGGGACCAATATGTCCCCTAACAAGATGATCCAAAACAGTTGAGGGAGCGCTGGGGGACATGGGGGCCTTGGGGCCCAGCTGTACTTCTTTTCCTATATCAGAGAAAATGAATAAAAGATTGCTTAAGCATATCTTCAGGCTTAAGGCGTCACAAGTCATATGAATTTTTAATTGTTCTAAATGGGCGGCAGACTTGATTTTAATATAAGTGATTCATCTATATATTGGGCTGGCACCATTTGAAGCTCATTGAAAGATTCTAAGTCAGAGATAACCACTAACTCCATTATAAATCAAAATGTTATGGAACTTTATCTTGTTTATCAATAGCAATTGTCCATTATTGCTTCAAGATTATCGTGGCCAAAATTAAATGCAGTTACATATAGGTAACTAACTGGGAATGGAACTGATGAACAAATGTAAATTGTTGCTGTCTCTCAACGTGATATAATCTCAAAACTTATAGTAAATGTTGTATGAAAGAATGCATATTTTGTCTAAGATATTGTTCAGTTTAGGCAAATACTACATCAGTGCTAGTTAAAAGTGGAAGAATAAAGGTGCATCATGTGTTAGTTACTTTAAAAGATTTGAGAACGGTTTAATCTACCTCCTTCATGATTTGTTCCTTCAATTAGGACAGTAATAGTTATAGTAACATTTTCAGGTTATGTCTGGTATATTGAGCTGATGGGTCTGGCAATAGACAAATTTTTGAAACTTAAAATTGAAGCTCACTGATAATGGAAGAAGGCATTTCTCTCTTGTTGGTTTTTACTCATTGCGTTATACTCACCAATTCATTCTGAGGATGGGGTTTTTTGCTAAAAATATCCATGTTTGTGGAAAAAAGTACTTGTCAGCCTTGAAGGGACCAGACAGAAAGCACCAGTATCAAATTTTAAAGAGAAATCTGAAGGCAGGCACATTAGAGGCTAGTTATTACAATTTTTATAAGCGCTTGTGTCTTATTAGAGTGGTTAATTTCCAAGGAGTTAAGTTAAAGTTCAATTTATTAGGATGATGAAAACTAGATCAGGGAAAGTATCAGTTAAATGGGTTAATTTGATATAGTTAAAGGTCTGTGACAGTAGATGCTGACGTTGCATCAATGTGCCACCATTGCTAGAGATCTTTTATAATAGCAAAAATCTAAAAAGTCTTTCTCTGAAATGTATTTCTCTTTGTTACACATACTTATTGATCCTTGGAGGAGTCCTTGCATGCACTTGTTGACGACCCTTGAGTTGGTGTTGATCCTAATTTTGGAGGTACATTTTGGGGAAGGCGCATATCACAGAGTTTGAAAGATTTGGTCATGTAAGGTTAGTTTTCTATATTTAAAAAGACTATTGCGCCTTCTGAAACTATATAAAAGTGATTCTGGATAGGTTTCAGTTTTTTCGCTTGATATAAGACCTATTTTTTGGAAGATTCTTTTATTAAGTAACTTTATTTTTATCTCGTTAATGGGTATATAAATATTTTATGGATTTTACGCCAAAAACTGTTTTTTCTGCCATTATTGACAAGAATTAACAAATATAAGGAGTATCTTTTGGCTTTGTGCTGCTGAGATGAGCCACCGAGAAGAATATTTTTCCAGGGCCTATCCAATTATAATGGGATAAAACAAATAAAGGTTGGTTTTGAGGTCCCAGAGAAACTTTACAATTATTTCTAAAACTAGAAGTTAAGTGGGGTATTAAGTGATTTTATAATACTTAAGAAACTTGATAGAATCAAGATCATGATGAGGAAAAGTGAAACAATATGTCAGACTGAGAATGGATTCAGGAATATAGAGGACGATGGCACATTCCAGGTTTAGAATTATTTTATATTAGGATTTATCATCGCAGACTGGATTAGGATCAATATTGATAATGCTTTTTTAGCCCATACTGTGTCATTTGATCATGTGTCAGTTAAGCGGTTTCTGATATTGAGAAGCCAAAAGATAGCAAGGTACAATATATACATGATGTTAGCAATTGGACGACTGAATGAGATGTATATTGAATAGGATTTTGTTATCCAACATCTATTTATTTATTTGGGGTTTTTGACCAAGAGACAAGCACTTTCAATATAGTGAGGAAACTAATGAAATTCGACAATTAAAGATACACCAGAGGGTTCAAGGCCCCTATTGTTGTCTCCAGGATCACCAAGATTAGGACGGTAGGGAAGGGGAGTTATGCTGGCTTATTCTTGGATGCAGCATGTGTGAAGGAAAGGATCAACCTTTAGGAACCATATGGGGAACCATGTGTTGATTGTCCTTCTGTTACAGGGGGTCATGTGTCCAAACAGCAATGCTTGGAAATGTTCCAATATATGACTGTGGAAGCGATGGACGGCTTCTTGGATTGTAGGCGCTGCTCCTGTGAACGATTCCTGTACCATTGTATGTATTGTCCACAGTGCTATTGCTACTATTAACGCCCTGAGAGATGGGTGGATAGGAAAGTCCATGTTTATAGCGAACATGTTCCTTGCTATGCTGAATGGATGTCTGTTTTCTTGTCAGAATAGGCGCATGGACTCTTTACATACAGCCACTGATGTTAAACATTGTTCATAACGGTGGGCTAGGCTTCCATACTGACCGCATATTGTACATGAGGTGTGAGTGGCATTTGACCGTTCAGTTATTTAACATCTATACATTGATAAGTTAGGTAGACAATCGCCTTATATTATCAGTTTGTGATTTGCTAAAGAGGCGATTTATACCGACTTTGTTCTTAATTTGTTGGCTCATTATTCTTGCTTAATTGACAGGAATCTCTTGGTCATTCTTGTAATTATTTAGAAAAGGCCGACCACAGGACGTACACTTCAGATGTAATGATGATAAAATAATAATTATATGATTGTGAATACAAAAAAAGACCCACAGATAATTTATAGCCCTTCCTGTTGTCAGCCAGTACTGCCAGGTTTAGGACGATGGGGGATTCATGTTGAATTATATTTGTATGCAGCATGAGTGAAGGAATGAGTCAATATTTAGTATCCATATGGGGAATCATGAGTTGATTAGCCTTCTGTTGCGTGGGGTCATGTTGCCAAACAATCATGCTTGAAGATGTTTTAATATATGGTATTGAAAACGATTGATGACTTCTTGGAGGGCGAGCGTTATTCCTGTAAATGAATCCAATACTATAGTATGGATTTTCCACAGTGCTAATGCTAATATTGATGCCTGTAAAAATGGATGAATAGGTAACTCCATGTTGAGAGCAAACATGTCTCTAGCTAAACTGAATATAGTATATTGCCTTGGAAGAATAGGCGAATGACCTCTTTCCAGATAGCTACCAATGTTGGGCATTGTTTTAAGCGGTATTAAGCTTTCATATTGGCCCATATCATACATGAAGAGTGGGCGGCGTTTTATTGTTATGTTGTGTGATACACACTCCGCGTGCATCTCCATACATGTGAACGTATCCTGGGTTGTTTTAGTGAGTGGTATGTATCTCCAGACCATTCTTTGAGTCTCCAGGCTGTATGGTATGTCCGATAGATCCAGGTAATCAATCCTGGCAATGGTACTCAGGTTTTGGCTATGTTGTTTGTAACTACTTGGCCATTAAATTATAGTCTGTGAGTTAGCCTTGGGAGACTCGGTGACTGGTCTGGCCACTTATGTGGATCTTCCACTCTGCTCTTCCATGGCTTGAGTATTCTTTTAAAGTGTACAGGAGTGTCATGCGGTCCTACAGCGGTTGGGTGAGATTCCAGATACTTAATCAATGAGTTTAGATGATTTGAATTCCTTATTCAGAGCGCTTGTGCAAAATTTGATCTTTTTGCTCTGTCCCAATGTATGTCTGGAAGTTTATGACTAGTCTCCTGAGCTATCCAGGATCCTAGTATATGAGACTCTTGTTCTATATAATTAGTTAGTCCTATACATCCATTCATCCTAGGGCCAAATAAAGTTTCAAGGCGCACAGGGATTTATGCACATACCAAAAACCATCCCTGTATTAGCATATATTTTGTTATTAAACGGTGAAAAACCGATTTCATAGGCTGTAAACCATATATTGATAACTTTATGGAATTGACTATCACAACTCATACATTTAAACCTGTATGATGTCTTTCAAGAAGGCAATGCGTTTAGTTATTTTATCTAGAAGATGATTCTCCATCATGGTGTTGGCATACCCCCTACCTCTAACCATACCCCCAAGTGGCAGACAATTCCAGCTGTTGGCTTGGTAGTGAATGAATTTTAGTGGGGAATTTGGTGATCTTTGACTCTTAGGTCTGATGTAGAGTCTTAATGTTGTACTAGTCTGCTGACTCAAGGTGGATGGTGTCCAATGGGTCTGATATTTCCTCAGGAGTATAATTTCAGTTTCCAGCAAAAAGTGATGAATTACTGATGGATGAGTATTCTTGTATTGTTTTCTCAAGTATGCGAGGATCCTGGTTGCTGAATATGCCCACCACACCGTTGTCAGTGAAAGCCATCATTTTGACTGGTGGTTGGCCTTGACCATTAAACCCATTGATGAGGGAAATTGTATTCCATATTAGAGGATTAAGACTAAAATTATATAGCAGAGGACTTAGAAGGTCCCCTTGTCTGAGTCCTCTCTGAAGAAAAACTAGGGTAGTTATAAACCTGCTGCACGCACAGCCATGGTGGCTGAATCTGTGGAAAACATCACCAGTTTATAAACCTATTTGGGAGTTGGATTTTTGAAGGCAGGCCTGAGATAATTTCAGTTCACTCTGTCAAATGCTATTTGTTAATCTAAAAATCGAGCGCTTCAGAGGCTTTAAATTGGCAGAAATTTGCAACTGTGTAAATATTGTCCCATATGGATCTTCTGTGGACAAATCTATATTGTGATGGGATATCACATCAGTTGCAATTTCCCTAATCGTTTGGCCATAATCTTTGTGAATATTTTAGTGTCATTATTAGTTAGTGAGATTGGGCGCCAATTAAATAAGTTTAGTCTATCTTCTTTTTTAAGAGAGTGAATGTGTATGCTTCTTTACCTTCAGTTAGAAGGCATGTTTCCAAAATGCACTTTCTCATGGTAGCTAAAAATTAGAAATGTTATTAAATATTTTATAATTTTGTAGGGAAGTTCAACAGGTCCAGGGCATTTCCCTCAGGGTGCACCGTTCACCGCTTCCCATAATTCCTTACACAATATTAAGTTAATTAAATTATTGGTTTTTTGCGGTGTCAATATGTGTATTTGCAAGAAATTTTTCGATTTTTGCTGGTTTGACTGGATCAGAACTATATATAAATTTTGTATAAAACCTGTGTACTTTGGTTGCAACTTCCTTGGGTCTTTCTGTTGTGGATTTTTCCAGTCATCAGACCTGTGTGCAGGCTATCCTGTTCTTTTGGTTGTAAAATAATGAAAAACTTAAACAAGTTTCTCCATCTTTTATGTTTTTGCTCAGTATTGAACACCAACGCGGTCTTGGTGTTTGCATATCAAGGTGTTTAAGCATGCAGAAACATATGCCCATTTGCGTCCCCATCCAGGGCTGTATCCTGTGCGCGGGAAACTGTTTTCCAGGTGATCAATTTCAGCCAAACTACACTTAGTGATGGCTGCAGCTGCCTTGTATCTTCTTGATTTATGTGCTTAACTGTTGTATTGTTGATTTTTTGAAATTTTCCCAGGTGATCAGTGGGTCTGAACAAAAGGGTGTTTTAAAATCCTGTGTTGAGGATATTTCCTCCACATAGGAGTGAATTCTGAGTTTGCCAAATTTTCTGGGCCTATTCTGCACCACCTGGGCTCTTGAGATATTGTTTTCTCTGGTGTTAAAGACACCAAAACTAGCCAGTGCTTTGAGAATTTGATTTCTGTAGTTTTGAATTTATTAATTTGGTGTTGGGAAATTAGTGGAATGAGTATTAGGTCTTTTTGCAACACAGAATAAAAGTTTACTGTTGTGCACATGTGGGCTTGTTTGTTCTTCAGGAGAAGCGACTTTTTAGGTAATGGATCATATATTCTCACAGTGGCTTTTAACATGTGAAGTTCCATGTGCCCTTATGGTGCCGCCGTTGTGTGTGGCCTTTATTCAGTGTCTGGGTTAATCCAGAGTTCATGTCTTCTAAGAAAAAAGTGTTTTCTGGAAGATGAAGTTGTGTCAAGGCCAATTGAAACTCATGACGCTCCGTTGCACAGTTCAATACGTACATACTGGCTATTGGGTGCACCTATTCATGCCATGAGAAGGTAACAGCTGGTACACGGCCATCCAAAAACAAATTTTTATAAATTAATTTAAAATTTTGGTTTGCATGTACTATCTACCCACCATGGTGTGACCAAAACGATATAGTTGGAAGAAGCATGTTTTCTCATGCCTCTTCCTTTCCCTGTGGACAGTGGGTTTCCTGCACCACCAGGATGTCCACAGGTGGGTTGCGCAGGTGACTCAACTTCTTGGCCTGGGACGTTAAGGCCTTGATTCCCTCTATGTTCAGCGTCCCTATCATTACTGAGATGCCTGGTGCACCTTAGGAGTGGTTAACAAATCCCTAGCCCTACTCCCTCGCACTCTTTACTCACCTTTTCATCCTTGCTTTGGGTGCCATAATGATGAGTAGGCACTGGGGTATATTCCGCACCTACACTACTGATGCTTTTGTTCCCTTCTTGCCTTTGTTGGATGTCAATTTATCATTGCGGTTCACTTATGTGTTCTCATTGGGCGCAGCTTTGTCTGGCACATTCAATTGTTGATTTTCAATCCCGTGTGGATTGCAATTCATAATTTTAGTGGATGTGCTAAACCCTTGTGCTGACAAATTTGCTTCTAAATCAGGTTCCACCAAATCCTGTTTGTTTGGATTGGTTGCTTATTATTCTGTGAAAATTGAAAAACTCATTGTTGCTAATTCTTCAATTTCATGAATAGTTCAGGTGAGATAAATGATTCTGCTGAGGCCTTTGACTTGACCGCGGCCAACTTGTGATCCTGGTTGGGCAATTACTGCTCCTTTGGGGAAATTTTATCAATAATTTATATTGTCCAAATTCTCCCCATTTAAATGCTAGTGCGGTATCAGTGATTCTGGCATACTCTGATTCATCTTCGCTCATCTCCTCCTCACAGAGTTCCATTTCTCTTAGGCTTTCTTTTATGGGACAGGCTTAAATTTTGTGCCCAAAGGCCTGACAGTGGTTGCATATGGGTGGCGCACTCTCCACTGTTTCATGGAATAAATGGGGATTTTTTCACATCAATAATGATGGATGTAATATGGGGGTATTTGTGAGATCCTCCGCTACCTCCAGGTTTAAGGAAATAACTGCTATAGCCTTCCCTGTGCTAAGAGTTGGCATCAGCTGGAATCTTTGCATCTCAAATTGCTTTAAATTTTCTGTAGGATTCCAAGCCCTCCTAGAGATGGTGTTCAACTACTGTTCGCGCCAGTGTTTTCAGAGGATAAGAAAAAAATATAAATATATTTTTGGATTCTGTCCCATGTGTAAGTTTGTTTGATACCAAACGTTGACTGTTGGTAAGGTCAATCGCTACTCTGACCTTTGCAGCTTTGTTTGCTTCCTCCACTGTCTCAAACCCAAGGTCCACCCAGCCACGGCGGATAGTGTGGGTTATCATGTACACAGCTTATAGTATAATTTTGGTTGGGATTCACCAAATTTTTCCCACATTGTTAGTGCCTCTGTGCCCAAAAATACATGGATCCCATGTTTAACTGATGACAGCGATAAAGTGTGTGACATTTCCATGTAACTGCAGTATCTTAATAGAAAGTCCAAAAACCTGCAGGTTGCACCAACTTGGGAATTTTATTTTTACATTGGTTTCAGTTTAATCCTGTGCACTTGGTGCCTTTGGGCGGTGCAGATCCAGGTCCACTACCCTTTACTGCATTCTCTTAATCCTGTCCTTGTTATTATACGTGCTCATCTCACCTGTATTAATTATCAAATTGTTCTGTTTGAATCAAATCGTTTACTAATCAGTGTTAGTTATTGGAATGAAAAAATTTTCTTGGTCATTTTTAATTTGATACAATAACTTTGGAAGCTTATATAAAATGAATCTAGTAGTGCACTGAATATCAAATAAATATTAAGGGAGATTATAGGAACTTAGCGTAATGATTAATAAACAAAGAAGCCCTTAGATGAGGCTTTAACCCCTAATATGGCAAAGATAACAATATCCTGATAAATAACATATTCCTTATATTGAATTAAGTATTGACCACAACTGACAATAGAAGGTAAACCATTTGCGTCTATTATTTGTAATTCAGCTAAAGTAAATAGGTATTATGATCATATTGTTGTTTGGTTTTCAAATAAACTAAATCTCAAACTAACAGTGGCACACAGGTTCAGTACATATGGTTTATCATTAGTTTTAAAATTCAAACTTATAACTATGAATTTATTTTTTACATTAGGTTTTAGTTTGCACAGTTGTTAAGAAAGATTAAGAAGAGGGGTTTTGATGATTTGATTTAAGACCTCAGATATTTTAAATTCAGTTATTCTTTTAGTCAACGGTAAACTTTGATAGACCTTCTTTTCTTTGTAAGTAAACAAAATGTGGTATTAGAATTTAAATTAGAAACTGTCATACATAATAATTATGGCTTAATTGTGGTGTATTTTTGAGCTAACACACTAGGTATATAATTAGAGTTTTGATATTACTTAAGATATTGGGCATGTATTTCTGAACATTGTCAAAAATAATATAGAAATGTGGTTCTTTTTGATAGGATTGCTATTAATAATTTTATATTAAGTTCTTTTAAGGAAACAAATAATGACTGTTCTAAAAAGTAGCTTTGAATGCTTAAGTCTATGGGGCTATAATATTATATATATATATATTTGTATAATTTTATCATAATAAGAGCTATAGGCATTTATTTAAAGCAGGAGAAGCTAAGACTTCCACCCAAAATATAAATTTATCAATGGTGATATTACCTGCATTTTGCAATAGTTAAATGGGTGTTCGTTCACCTGGTTAAGTGACTTGACTTTAGCTTTTTTTCATAAAGTCTATGACAGAAAAAGCTTTACCTAACAATCACAACGCTCTTGTATAAAAACACATGGTCAAAAGTAGAACTGTTTTTTCATTTTAAGAATAAAAGTGATACAAGTGAACCCTAGGTTTTGACAAGGACACAATTTAATATCATTAATCAAAAAGTTTATTAATTAAAGCTATATTGAAGCAAGGCCTATTTTAAGGTGTTAACTAGATGGGTATCCAAAGAGAATAATGTTTGGGATGGCAAATTATTGTGTTTTGGAATTTATTTAATTTATTGTGGGGAAGGCTGACCAGGGGACGGACACTTCTGAAAATAAACATGAAAGAAAAATGAAACTCAGTAACAGGGAAGGCACCCCAGAGAAGCAATGCTATCTCTTGTTGCCAGCGGGAACGCCACTATGGGGAGGAGGGGGGAACGTGTGAAGGGGCCATAACCACAATTGAACACGTGTGGAGAAAGGGGTCCGAGTTGATGAACCAGACTGGGAACCAGGAGGAGACCAACTGATGGCGACGCAGTGGGAGGTACCCAAACATCCACGCTTGAAAGTGTTCCATCAAATGGGACCAGAATCTGTGGACAGCTTCTGGGAGGGTGGAGGTGGAGCCTTCAATGGCATCCAAGACAATCATGTGGATAGTCCACATGGCGATTGCAACCACCAGAGCACAGAGGGAGGGTGGAAGAGGGAATACCATGGATATAGAAAACATATCCCTTGACAGACTGAAGGGATGTGCCTGATCCTGGCCAAGCTGACGTTGAACTTCGCGCCATATCGCTTCAGAGGTGGGGCATTTCTCCAGGCGGTGGAACAGCGTTCCATACTAACCACACATGACGCAGTATGAGTGTAAAGCATTAGAGCGATCAGCCATACGGTACACCCACCTCAGGCAGCGCCACACATGGGAACAAATATGAGGCAGCAACAGAGGATGGTGTGCGTATTTCCAAATAGTCTTCTGGGTCTCAAGGGAATAAGGGATGTCCATCATGTCCAGGTAGTCCACCCTGGATGCGACATGGGGCCGTGTGGGGATCAAGCCATCTTGAATGGGTAGCCCCTGTACCTCCTGTGTGAACCAAGGAGAGGCGGCCTCTCTGGGCTATGTGCCCACAAATACGGATTCTCCACTCAGCGCTCTATATGGAGAGAAGGATTCTTTTGAAGTGGAGCTTAGTACTATGAGGACCTGTGGCCGATGGGTGGGAAGCCAGATATTTCATCAAGGAGTGAGGGTGCGATGGATTGGTAAGGCCCAGGGCACAGGAGAAGTTGGAGTGGGCTGCGCGGGACCAGTGTTGTGAGGGGAGCGTAGGGGCGGTGACAGCCACAATCCAGGTGCCCAGGATCTTGGCCGTATGGGCTTTAAAGTCAAGCAGGCCCATGCCACCATGATGACGAGGGCCAAACATGACCTCTAGCTGCACTGACGGTGGGTGGCCTGACCAAAGCCACCCTTGCAGAAGGGCATACATAGATTTAAAAAAAAAACTGGGGAGAAGGCGATGGCGTGGGCTCCAAACCAGACTTTGGAGAGGAGCATAGAGTTGGCTAAAACAACCCTGCCAGTAAGGGAAGTAGGGTGGGCTCTGAGGGAGGCGATGCGCTTCATCACAATGTCTAGAATATGACTTTCCATTACTGCTGAGGCATACCTGCATGCCTCCACCCGCACCCCCAGGTGGCAAACAGGCCCAATGGTAGGGCGTGGCACGAAGGGGAGCACAAGTGGGGCGGTGTGGGGTGGGCAGGGAAGGCGAGCACGTGTGCGAGCAGATGGGTTAGGCTGGACACAGGTCGCTGGGGCCCAGCAGGTTAGATACCGACCAAGGTGGATAATTTTTGTTTTTGAGGCGTTCAGTGCAGCATTACTTACCCGAGAATATTCCTGGATGAGAGCTTCAAGCGCGCGTGCATCTTGATTATTAGACACCCCAACCACACAATCATCTGCAAATGTCATCATCTTGACTGGGGCTTGGCCTGGTGCATGGACCCCAGTGAGACGGGCATTCATGTTTTGAAGTAATGGGTCAAGGCTGAAGTTATATAAGAGTGGGCTAAGGGGTCCCCTTGGCGTAGGCCCCTTTGAGGGCGGACTACTTCCGTGAGGAAGCCAGGGCCACGCACTGTCATTGTTGCAGATTTCATAAGCATCATCACCCAGATGATGAAGCGAGGGGGTAAGCGGAATTGAGGGAGTCAGGCCCTGAGGTATTCCCAGTTTACTCTATCATAGGCCTTCTGTTGGTCCAAGAATAATAGTGCCCTAGAGGCTGTGGACTGGCATGCATGAGCCACAGAGTGCACATTGTCCCAAATTGACCTTCTGGGTATAAAACCAAATTGTTCTGGGGAGATGGTGGTTGAGGCTACAATCCCTAGACGGTTAGCCATGATTTTAGTTAAAACTTTGGTGTTCATGTTAATTAGAGAAATGGGGCGCCAGTTGGCTAGGTCTAGCTTATCCCCTTTCTTGAAGAGTGAAATGGTGAAGGCCTCTTGCCCTCCTGGTAGAAGGCGCGTATCCAGAAGGCTCTGGTTAAGGGAGGCAAGAAGCAGTGGGGATAGATATTTGAAGTACTTCTTATAAAACTCATACAAAATGCCATCAATACCGGGGCATTTCCAATTTGGTGCACCGCGGATGGCAGACCAGAGTTTTTCCGAAGTAATCAAATTCATTAACTCTGGGTATTGCGAAACGGTGCAGATGTGAGTGCTATTAAGAAATTTCACCATTTTGGCCAGTGGAATTGGATTGGATTGGTAAAACTTGGAGTAATAATTTTGTATTTTAATCACCACTTCAGCTGGCATATCCATGACAGAATCGTCTGACCTCTTCACCTGTGTGCAGGCCACACTCTGGTGCAGTGCAAAGAATTTTTTAAAAAAATAAGCAGAGCACATGCCACCCTCTGTAATGTGTCTGGCCCTGTACTGAACACAAACCCAATATTTGTGTTGCCTTTCAAGCGCGTTGAGGTGGGTGGCTGCTTCTGCCCACTTCTGGCCCCAAGCAGGGCTGTAGCCCATGGCTGGGATGTTGGACTCCAGGTATGCCAACTCTGCCAGAGCGCGCGAGATGATGGCTGAGGTAGCTCGTGAGTGTCAGGAGGAGAGGTGGCGAGTGTGGTGGATGGTATCCGCTTTGAAGGCTGACCATGTGGAAATTGGGTCCACAGAAAACGGTGTAATAAACTGTTTTGCTGAAGTCGCAGATTCCACCCATGTGGAAAATCTTGGCGACGCAAGTTCAGGTGGGTGGAGTTTGCACCAATGCGGAGCCCTAGCCACTGTGACGGGTAGGTGGTAGGTTATCAAGACCAGCCAGTGATTGGAGAAATCGATTTTTGATGTGTGGAAGTGGGAAATATGGGATCAAAATTGCACCATCGTGAGGATAAGGTCAATGCGGAACTTGGACCTTAACTGGCTGTTGTGGACATGGGGACACATCATGTTTCCAAGCAGCAGAGCTTGATGCAGAAGCACGTCAAACAACCCAAGGGTGGCCTTTAGAACGCAAAGTTCTATGTGACCCTGGGGGTGTGTGGGATGAGGAAGGCCAGCGGTCTGTGGATGTGTTTAACCAACAGTTAATGTCACCAACTACGAAAGGGTCATGGTGTAACAGAAGGAATTTTACTGATGAGAAAATTTCCCAGCGCTCTCGTGAACTGGTAGGAGCATAAAGGTTGATGATAGCATGCACCACGTCAGCCCACAAAAATGTGACAACAAGGACTCCAGCCATAAAGGAAGGATTCAGATGATAAAAATTTAAAAAATTGTTTTTCCAAACAAGCACCCCACAGTGCTCAGACCAGAAGGAAAGGGAAGGGAGGAGCATGGTTTTCCAAGCGTCCTCGGAACCTCATGGACAGTGTAGACCCTGGATGGCCAGGATGTCCGCGGGTAATTTTTTTTAAAAACTCAGTTTCCTAGCCTGGGATGGTGAGGCCTTGAGTCCAGCGATATTCACGTCCCTAAATTGAAGGCTCGCCCCTTCACATCTTAGGTGTGAGGGGTGGGCACCCAGGCCCACCAGCCTCATCTGGATTCCCACGGGCCTTCATGGCAGCACAGGTGTTTACAGCAACACTATCGGAAGATTTGTTAGTTTTAGCAGACAGGTTCACGTTCGCTTTTGCCTTTGCTTTTGGTTTCCCCGCTGTCAAACGAATTTTTTGCAGTGCGGTCAAGTTCGGTGCACCAACATTTGGGTCAAAAAATTTTCAGGTAGGTTGGAAACTGAATCAGTTCCAATTGGGGCTTGGGCGCAAAGGTTGGGCGAGATTGAGTCACCCATCAGATCCTTAGATTGGGTGGCCCAATCAGCTTGGGCATCCCAAACTGATTGGTTGAGGGATTCCTGAGTTGCTTTCTCCACGAAGGTTTCAATGTCCTCCTGGCATTAGGAGTGTGGGATAGTGGAGGCGACCTTGGCCGCTTCCTTAGCCGCAGCCCTGTGGGCCTGTTTGCCTTCTTTCACTCTTGAGGGGAGACAGGTTTTACTAGTAAGTAGCAGCCTTCTGCTCCCCACGGGAGGGCCTCTTTGGTACTAGTTGTTGGTTCATAGTGAGCCTCCCCATTGGTCATGGCCGCCGAGGGTGCTCTTGGAATGTGATGCCCTCCTTGGTGGGGCATGCATGTGCCTTATGGCTGAACGCGTCACAGTGGGTGCAGATGGGGGGTGCGCTGTCCACACTTACCCGGAAAGGGTGGGTGGTATGCCCTTCAATATTGATATATGTGGAGTGCGGGATCTGGGTTAGGTCCTTTGCAATCTCCTTGGTTGGGGTCAGAACTGCAATGGCTTTGCCGGTGCACAGGTGTGGCATCAGCATAAAGCTTTGCATCTCAAAGGATTGTATTTCGCCATATATGGTGAGACCAGCTTTCAGGTGCTGCTCCAGAATGGCACGTTTGACCATAGTGGCCAAAAAGTTGAACGTGAGGAATATTTGGTTGGTTTTGTCCATCTGGTGCGCTTACTTTTGACAACCTGCTGCCCTTCAAGAAGTTCAATCACAACGCGCACTGCAGCAGCTTCATCTGCTGCCTCCTTGTTTTTGAAAGAGAGATCCAGCCAACCGCGTGACATGGAGTGAGGTGCAACAAACACCGCGGTTGGGAAATGAATGTGCACATCCCCACAAAATTTTTCCAACAACGCCATTTACTAGATATCCAGGAACACCCAGACTCCATATTCCACCAACAAGAGTAGTTGAGAGTGCGGCGTGTTGATGTACTGGTTACATTGTGCCTGCCAAGAAAGGATTTCTGGGGAAATAGTAACCGCCGTTTTATTTATTTTTATCTAATCTGCTGGTTTCTCTGGGGCGTTTGCAAACGTTGGAAGTCGCGGGCCTACTACCTGTGCCTTTTACCTTACTTGCTCAACTGCTCCCTGACATGGGCGCAAACTAATCTCCTCTGTGAGATTATCAAACTAAAGTCAGACTTGAATTAAATAAGTTGCAAAAGTGATTGCAACGAGAGAGAAAAGTTTTGCGCCTGGATTATTGTGTTTGGAATTTATAAATATCCACAGTGGGCGTTTCTGGGCTTGTTTATCTTTAAGTTATAATTGGGAACTTAATTGATGAAGCGCTCAGAGTATGGGGCATTTTAGACTATAGTTTATATAAAAATATCAGTACAAGGAATTCTAGTTTTGTTCATATTATCTGAAGACAGCTAATTATTAAAATCTTCCTCAAAAATCTTTTATATTATACTGATCGCTTTGGTTCTGTTTTTAAGGTATTTGAAGAAATTTTTACAAAAACTTAATTTCTCAGGAAATGCGTTTTTACAACATCTAAGTTTAAGTTAGACTAAGGTACCTCAAATATTTTTTCAAGTTAGACTAAGGTAGAATTAGTATCTTGTCCACCATGGTATGGTATAGGTATTAAGAAACAGAATTAGTGCTTTAGTTCAGGGTTTTAATTCTGAATCCACATCTTTTTATGGTACTTTTATGGCTTTTTACTTCTATCTATTTTTTGCTATTTGTTAAACCAGTATTTTAGTTAAAAAAGGAACTCTAACAAAAAATTATAACTTACAGACTCTTAGAGATTGGTGATTTCATATATTCCTTCATGGTGTTGGCATACTACTAAATTGCTATTAGAAATACTCACAGTATTTCATTTCTATGGGTTTATCTTCTTTTGGCGTTAGTATCAAGAAAATATTACTCTGTTTCAAGTAAAATTTTAAAAAGGTACTTTCCTTTTCTTATAACGTCTGTTGAACAGTTTAAATTTATTTTAAAGTTAATTCAAACTTATAACTCAAGCCAAAGATGTAATTTCCACAATGATTTAAAACTTAAATAAGTCAAATCTTTACCAGAAGATCAAGCTCTTGAATTAAGTACTGAAGGAAGTGCAAGAGTATATAATTAGTTGTATGTTATATGTCTAAGTTAAGTAGCCTAGAAACATTTTATAAAAGGCTTTGGATGAAGTTTAATCAACCTTAACTATGATTAGTAAAAAAGTGGTTGAAGAGTCTGAACATTTTCTTTGTTGTATGACCAAAGCAGGTCAAGTTGTATAGTATGAATTATCTCAATATATTTACAAGGCCTATATTGAGAACTGGCGATAGCTATGGAAGTTATTAACTACCTGAGACATTTGATGAAGTTACTTTAGCTCTGTAATGGAACTTTATTATCCCATAGCCTAATTTTGTCAAATAATAAGTTCTTTTGGAACATAAAGATCAGAAGAAATTCTTTGAGCAGAATTTTTGCCTCATGTGCGTTCACCAGGAAGACTTGGATTAATTAAAAAATTGTCAAGTACAACCTTAAAACTTGATGTTTAACATGTAAAAACTGAGAAACCATAGGAAGATATATAGCATCTTCTTTTTAAGTATGCTTAATAAAAGAAAGTCTGGGAATTATATAGATTGAATTTAAAGGCAACCTTTTCTTACTCCTTTTTGATTGTTATATCTAAATAAGCTATAAGAAATTATCTGTCAGACTATGTCATAGTTAGATACGGTTTCAGGAGATTACTTAGAGCATTTGATATTAGATAAGATACAACTGGAACTTATAGAAGCAGTAGATATTCATTATCTGATAGAATAGAAAAAGGTGACATCCCGGAATCTTTGAACTTCCTAAACAATAAAAAATGTCTAAAAATATAAGAAATTCTCTATCAAAATCACTTATCAGTATGACTTTTTAGATCCAATGGTAGAATTGCTAAATTATATATTATAACATAATAAGGATAACTTTTTAAATTGAGACTAAAAGAAAAATACTTTTCTTTGCTGCTGTAAAAGGAGAGTCTTTTAAAAGATCTGTGCTTCTTATTGCAATAAAAATTGTATTGCCCTCAAAGTATATAAAATTTCTCAGTACTTGAAAAAATGGTATCATATTTTATATCTACAAGCACTTATGTTTTTTGGTTAAATAAAGGCTAAAATCCCAAAAAGATGTCCTAAAATTCCTTCAAATCAAAAATGAGGTTTAATTTAGAAGATTGTGTTTTAGTCAAGTTGTGGAAAAAGTGATAGTGACATCAAAATTGTTTGTTGTTTCAACTGATTTTCTTATTTCAAAGGCAAATGGGCTTCGCTTTCATGTACAAATTTAAAGGGTAAATATATTAGAGAACAAAATAGTATCCTATTCCATTAAATAAAACAGCTTTCCTAGGATTAGTAATTGCACAGTTTTTATTAACCTTGACTTTATAGATCTTTAAGATAGAGAAAGCTTATCTTTAACAACAGAAGTTCATGGTACTTTGATACCTTAATTTATGATATTAATGTAAATTACTACCATTGGGTTTATTAATATATTATAAATAATTTTTTATCTTTGAGTTTTTGTGTGTCCATTAGGGCACCTAGTGCAGGAAAATTTTCAGGATGAAACCTGGGGTACTGCCCCCCACTGTGGCTGCATGAATCTAAGCACCACGTATGTGGGCCCAACCGGGTGGGGGTAGCTCACACCACCCCAAACTGGCATATTCCTCTCTGTTTGGTATACTGGGCAGCAAAGACTACCCAGCCAGTTTGGAGATATGCCTCCCATTCCTTACTGTGAGAAATGAGGCCAGACTGACCCCCAAGTTGGACTTACTTAAGGAAAGAGGATTGCCATAGCTTTCTACAGCTTTTTCTAGCCGTCGCTTTACCATGGAAAGAGCTTGTTGCCTGGATTTCTTCTGAAGGTAAGCAACGCTGGTTTCTGGCAAGCCATAGACCATACATCACCTCCCCCATATCATGCACCAGACCCTGAACTCCTCCTTTTCTGCAAGCAGACTTGGGGGGCATATGCAGTTAGATTCTCTACCCATGCGAGATTACTAATAGATAACTTGCACCATGGTTGGTACACTTTATACCATAGGAGAACACTTCTCCATACAAAATCCACTGCCGGACACTCCATGAAGATGTTCTTTGCCATCTCATCCCCTCTGCACACCTTACAGGCATACAGAAGGTCATCCTCCTTATGTTTACGCAACTTATGCAGAGTCGCCCCAATGACCAAGATGCTGCTGTGGAGTTAGAAAAAAAAAGTTCTGAACTGGTATAGATGAGCATCTCTTAACCCTCCTCCCCCATAGGTCCATCAGGCCAGGTCACATTTTGCAAGTGATCTGGGACAAGTACAATGAGATAAGCTCTCTGTCTTGTAACTTATGGAACCTGGCAGTTGTGAAATCTGAGAGGCAGAAACAACTACCACCTCCCACCTTGAGACAGCCCCAAAGGACGAAGAGGCTTTCCCATCTGGGGTATCTCCAGCTTTCTCTTCCTCTCTGGAACACCCACCAATCCTGCCCTACAACCTTTTGAACAGGCTTTCTCAGACTCTAATGCAGCAAGAGAAGGTATTGCTTCCCTCCAGCAAGAAGGCAATTCAATTGCTTCTACAACATCCCATGTCTTCCTTAACAGCATCTTGGAGGCACTGGCAACATTATTTGCTGCTTCCACCATATGAACTCTTTGGCCATCGCCATCAAGGAGGTCCCCCAGTGAACCGCCCCAGTAAAGTGCTTGAAGACCTTATGCAGACGAGGTTCCCTATCCAGTCCCCAAGCTCCTCCCCAAAGGAAAATTGCCAAGATCTTTTTGATGGTCCACTCTCCACCCTCCAATCTACCCTTGTTGCCTGCTCAAGTTCTAAAGTAATCCTTCCAGTAGCCTGGTAGGTTTCCCGCACTTGAAATGGCCCCTTGATTGATGCCACAGCTGACACCAAGATCCTTGTTCAAACTGTCTTTGCAAGGCTTAGAGAGGTAGTCCCATAATATTGGAGCCCAACAAATGGATTTTCCCTCCCGAGCAACCTGTGAGATCCTCTTCAGCTGAAGTGCTTTGATCATACTTCCAAATTTAATCATACAGATCCCCCCTTCTTCACTTCCTGACACAAGTTAGAGAAACTGGTTATTGATGCCCAACCTCGCCAAAATAAACTGGATGATTATTCTCGGTATTCTTCAAATAGAAGATGCCAGTGGTGGAACAAATCAGCAATGTACCATAGTCTGGAAAGAATAGAAGTGTTCATGACAATGGACCTGCCCCAATAAGATAAGTTGATCCATTTCCACTTCCAAGCCACTTTTATAAGGTCCGCTTCAAGTTTGAGCCAAATTTTATGCACGACGCCCACCTAGGGATGGGACACCCAAAGTACAGAAACTCCTCCCCTGTTGCCATCCAGGGAATCAAGCTTTTGGTGCCACACCCAACGTCGCCGTTCTGCTGATGGGCCAAGCCCTGGATTTCGACAGATTGACCTTCACGTTGCTTGCATTCTGGTACATCTTCATAATGTTCATCACCACCTCTTCTCCTCCTCTGACGTAACATAAATCCACATATCATCCACAAACATTGTGTGAGTACTCTCCGCCATTGATGGCAAGTTTCCTCCAGTCAGACTTTCTGAGAGCCACTGAAAGGGTCTCTATTGCAAAAACAAACAACAAGGGAGATAGAGGGTCTCACTGGGACCATCTAGTACTAAAAAAAAAGATAGAGGGTCTCACTGATGCATGCCCCTATACACCTTAAAATGGTGGGAGAGGACCCCATTGATATTGACAACTGACGAGGCTTCCCCAAAAATCGCTTTAAGAAGCCTCAACAAATTTCCCTTGATTCCAACCCTGCTTAACACTTCCTAAAGAAACTCATGATTCAATCATACACCTTCTCTTGATCAAGAAACAGTAGCCACCCCATATGGTCATACTGTCTACTTGCCCATTCTTCTATCAGGTGAAGCAGCATCAAAATGTCAGTGATTGAGCGTCCTGGGATAGACCCATTCTGATTTTTCCTAACAACGTCCGCCACAACCCCCTTTAGTCGATTGGTTAGGATCTTCATTAAGATCTTATAGTCAGCATTAAGCAGAGCCAAAGGCTGATAGTTTCCCATCAGGGAGGGATCGCTCTTCCTATACAACACCACCAACACGCTTTCTAAAACGCCAGCTCAATTGCACCAGAGACTAGTATTTGATTGTAAAGCTCATCAAGCATCCCAAGCATTTTCTTCCTGAAATAACTTGTAGAGCTCAAGATCAACCCATCCTCCCCAGAAGCCTTGCCATTATTTCCTTTGTGGATGGCGTCTGACACCTCTGATTTGCAGACCTTGGTACATAGTTGGTGCTGAGTCTCCTTAAGCAGTATCCCCGTTCACTTGTGAGTACTTTTGATGCCTCCAGGTCATTCTTCAAGGGGCCAAAAAGGTCCCTATAGTAGGACTTGGCCACTTCAGCAGTGCGAGATGCATCCTTCACCTAGACTCCATCACCACAAAGTGACAAGATCCTTGCCAGGGGTCTGAATGCCCCTACTGCCTTGTGGAGTAGAGCCACTTTGCTGTTAGAATCCTCATAATACCTAGATTCCATTTACATGAGGCGATCCACCGTAAAGGCTCCCATTGATTTTGCATACAATCCATTCTTGGCCGTGTAGGCAGATGTCCCCATGACCGCAGCCTTCTTGCAGGTACTCTCAAAACTCCTCTCCAAGGTTTCATAACTCGAATGCATGGCCCCTACTGCCTTGTGGAGTAGAGCCACATTGCTGTTAGAATCCTCATAATACCTAGATTCCACCTACTTGAGGCGATCCACCATAAAGGCTCCCAATGATTTTGCATACAATCCATTCTTGGCCGTGTAGGCAGATGTCCCCATGACCGCAGCCTTCTTGCAGGTACTCTCAAAACTCCTCTCCAAGGATTCATAACTCGAATGCATGGCCCCTAGATGACCCCTAAAGATATCACAAGCCATCTTGAGATTAGCCTTCATCTGCAACCATTTTACTGGCAAATCTGGCTCCCCCACAATCTGACTTCACCACCACCTTACCTTCTTCCTCATGATATCCTGAAGTGGACTCCACTTCAGGAGTTCAGGGTTCAGTATCCAGATTATTTTCCCTGAAGAAGCAATTTGAGGGTCACTGGTCTGCAGTTCCAAGGGCCTGTGGTCCAAAACACCTAGATCTTGATTCTGAAGGATCAACTTGCAGCAACTTAGGAGAGTCTGGGGCACTGACAAAAGGTTAATGCAGGAGAAATGTTCTTCCTGAACGTGAGTCCACCCAGCTCCCCTCCTCAACATGGCCCATTCTCCACACATCCAGTAGGACAAGGTCGATTATTAAACTGGCCAACTTGTGGGCTCCAGGATCAGAACTCCAGTTGCCTGAAACCCCAACTCTTTCATCCCTAAAGCAGACATAGTTATGTCTCCTCCCAGCACTACTGACCCCAATGCCTTCCTCCTGGATCCTCAGGCCGACCTTGGAAGAAGGCCTTAGTTTCAGACCCAAGATTGGGCACGTATATGGCAATAAACCAAATATGATTCCTCTCTGAACAGTGACATTACTGTCACTTCTCTTACAGGAACCAAAACCCTCTTATACAACACTTTAACCTTGTCCGACCACCAGACCAAAATACCCTCTTTTGGCTTCTCTCCCTCCCTATTCCCCTCCCCTAGGGGCGAGTCCAAGTTTGGGTTATCCACCAAGCGAAAGTAAAATAATTGATTCAGAAAAAACTGGTAAGCCCAGTCCTCTTCCATACACGGTTTGAAATTAGTCTCAGTGAGGAAGCCAATATCTATCCTGAGTTGTTGCAATAGGAGTTTCAATTGCTGACACTGCCTGAGGACATTCAGACCCCGTGCATTATCAAATTCAACCCTGTTCGCTATAGGTTTATAACTGAAGAGGCTTTGGTGTCAGGATCTGGGGGTTACCAGCCTCTTCCTTCTCAGCTGGTTTAGCAGACCACATTTCTTTCTCCCCTTTCCAGGACTAGACTGTCCAGGGTGTAGAGGCTGCTTGGCTACAGCAGCCTCCAGGATCTTGCCATTGCTGAGGTTTTCGGTAGACCCCTATACTTTGGTAGGAGGCATTGAGTTAGAAGGCACTGGCTACTATTGCCTGCAGGAACCACCTCCCTCACCTCCGCCTATTCCCCTAAAGGCCTCGCGCGCTCCATCCAACCCACATCAATAATGGTCGCTCGCCTCTTACATGATCAAGTGATGGAAAGAACCCCATCCATTTGGGATGTGACCATTTCCAAAATATCCTTTGCAGATTGGCACAAAGCGCCACTAAGCTCAGTTTGGAGTCTAGCAGCTTCCATCGCCTTCTGGGAACGCTTTGACTCCTTGTTGACCTTTCTAGCACCTTTCAGCACCTTGGTCACTGCTTCAAAAGTGTTGCCAGCTGCTGCCTTCTACTTTGCTTTAGCTGAAAACTCAGTCAGCTTCTCCAACTCCTTCTGGAGAGCCAACTTATCTTTCTATGAGGTCACTATTGTTGGCACCCCCACGCATGGCCCATTAGGCTTAGCCACTGCCGCAGGATGTTGAAGCTGAGGACATTTGGCTCTGACGTGCCCATTCGCATCACACAAGAAGCACCTGTCCAGTGGTACCACAGGGACACTCTAGGTCCCCACAGTGACTGAATGAGGCAACTCCCCATATGACTTTGAAAGTTAACTTTCAATTCCCCATCTCCGGATCCCACGGAGAACTTTTTCAAGCTATCATATTTCTTCTTCAAGCTCTTACCAGCTTGTTCTCAATAAAAGAGATCACTCTGCCAAAGCCTTTCAGCTGAGACATCATGGACCCGTTTATGACAACAGATGGCACGTCCCTCAAAATTAACCTATCAATCTTGGTGCCAATGTCAAGACATATGGCCTCCTCGTTCTTTGTGCTCAAACTGGCAGCCAAAACCTGTTCCTTTTGAAGCTTAGACTGGAAGGTCATAAGTTTTAACTCAGGAGCTAAATGTAAAATATGGAGTGGTGCGAACCTGCACACCTCAATCACCCTAACCATGAGCATCTCCTTCAACCACCCAGTCTTCACTTTCATGGCATGAATCCTCTTGAGGCTCTACCATGATCGCCGTCTGATCCTTGGAGGAGCAGAGTTCCCCACTTTAAAAACTTGGTTCCAAGCCCAAATCTATTAGTAGCCACCACTGCAAAGGAAACCAGGGCCTTCTGTGCAGCAGGGGCCACCCCTTCTGTTGACTTGTTATCGGAGTTGATCTCTCCAGTTTGTTATTGTGACGAAGTTTGCTTTCTGGGCCCTTTTTGTGTAGGAAACATCGCTGCCCTTTCAGGTTGGTCGGTCAATTGGTACATGGGTGCTCTCGCCTGCTGGTGCACCAGTGTAAGCCCATGTAATCTAGTGGCCTCTATACATGTTTCTGGGCAACCTAGAATTTGCGGTGATTTTTGTAGACAGGTGAGCCAAAGCCCAGCCAATCAGGATTGTCCCACCCTTGTCACTGAGACCTGCTTTTGCAGCGCCCCGCCTCATAGGAAAGTAGTGTGACAAATGATAGGCCTGGCTCTTGCCTCCCCTTTCTGCCCATATTCCACCCCCCAAAGGAGAGTGGAACCACCCAAAAAAACAGGTTGGGTCACAGTCATTAGCTTCTATCCCACACCTCTTCCAGGCCACTACCAGACCCTTCAAAAGTGCCTCTCTGGGTTCTGGTGTTGGCTACTCACCCATGTTTCCATGAGCTTTCCTCGGTCAAACCACATGAAGGCCTCAGCTTACCCTACCTAGCTCCCATTGGCATAAATTCTAAAACGACGATCATGCTCTTCAGAAACTTATCTAATTGTTGCTGCATTACATACATGGACAAAAACTACACAAAAAAGAAACAAATTGTTCATAAAATAAAAATTACTGGCCGCCATTACAAAGGCCATGATGAGATGGAAGGCATCAAATTATGTTTGACTAGAAATATATATCCTTTATTTAGATGTGTAATCTTTCTTTTTTTTTTAGTACTAGATGGTATGTGTAATCTTTCCAAATTGAAATATAACTATATAAGACTGAAGATTTATGGGATAAAAAGGCTACTAATTACAAACTGAAGTCCAAAATATTTTAGTATTGTAAGTTTTTATATAATTTAAAAGATATATCTAAGGAAGATCTTAACTTTTAGTATTATAAATAAAGTGTATTTGTATGGGGAAATTAAAAATGGCGATTCTTTTGAATAAAAAAATATTTCTCACAACATATTTTTGGGTAATTACGTTACTACAAGCATATATAGTAGCGACTGAAGCATAAAAATATACACTAGAAGCTTGCATTCCATAAACGGAAAAAATATAAGCTGGGACATCCAAGATCAATTAAGTTTTAGATTGGTGTTGGAATTTCAGTTGACCACATTATCCATCCCACTGGCAGATTAATTATCTTAAGATTGATATTCACAATCTAATATTCAGTGATTATTGCTGACTGAATTAATAGTTATATATAATCAATATATGTAATATATTGATTATTTTGGTTAGTATTTCTTTGTGGGAGCATCCTCAAAAATTTGATTAGGTAAAGCAATGAGGGATTAATACTTAATAGTTACTGTAAGACATTTGCCCTCTCAGCTGCAAAAAAATGTTTTGGAGCGAAATTAGCCAAAAAGGGGGAATGTTGGCCATTTACAAGTTTTTGATGATCTTAAAAGTGATTTTAATAATAATAATGATTTTGTTGGCCAAAAGACACTGGTCAATTCTCGGTGGAACCCCACAAATTGGGGTAACACTTTTACAAATATTAACCTGGCAATTAGTATGAAGTTGGGCAATTGAGTGCCCCAATCATGCGAGGGAACATGGGGAGTTCATCAGTGGTTTCTCCTCCTGCCACAAAATTCCTTCAACCACCTAAGTGGGGACCACCCCCTTTTATAGGCGTGGTGGAGGTCCCCCAAGGTGAAGTAATTTTAGCCAAAGGGATTGGCTAAAATACATTAAAATTGTCTCCTCATGGGTACATATTACCAAATGTGAACTCCTCATCCATCATTCAGCCAAGGTGAAGCGAGTATTCTGAGATTTAATAGGCTGAATGCACACATTTTCTTATTCAACCTGCAATAAGTCGTTCCAAACTTATTATTAAATCCCTTTGACCCTTGATACAGTTTAAACACTGATTGGTTGGGTATCAAGATGGATCGTTTTACTTTCTTTTTCCCTGTGATGCTAATAAAAAATCATAAAACCCAAGTTTTTTAGTAGTGCTTATTTTTTAATTTAATTAAAACCTTTGTGGGATCCAGAGACGTAAGCACCAGTGAGCACAAGTATGCAGGATTTTTACATTCAGATTACCAAGATGAATCAATCCAACTGAATAATTAAGGCATTTGTTAAAGCTACCAAAGCATTTTTAACGCATGTTTTGGTGGTAGTAGGCGTCATCAGGCAACATGGCTCTTATGGAATCAGTGTCTAGCTCCTTACACTAATAAATAATTGCTGAACCACTAATATTGTCTTACTGATGGTCAACTCACCTCGTTTTTTTATTATTATCTTACTGACAATGAGTCCAGGCAAAGAGACCCTCCCTTATTCAGAGGATGATCTCAAGGATCAGAAATAATGGAGATAAATTGCTTTATCTTCAGTGAGCAGCTGAAAAGCTGTGTTCCTATTGCCCTATAAAAAACCCCCAATATTATAATTATAAAGTGATAGATTTAGTAATTACATTTATTGTTTAGAATTTATACATTGGCTGTATAGTTAAATCTTATAATAAAAGTTTAAGGATAAAATATTCTTTGCCTAAATTAGTTGGCTATCAAAACCTCCACTGGGCCTGCAATATGAGAATAGGGAAGAATTTTTTACTAGTGGAAGAAGAGAGGAGAAAGTGTTTTCTGCCATTTCAAAGATACCTTCAAAGAGAAGAAGGGCGTGCACCAGTTTAGCGTTTTAACTTACTATCTAAAGTGGATTTAGGAAAACTCAAATTAAGTATAGTCTTCATAATATTACTACTCCAGATTTGGTCAAGAATAATAATAATAACACAGGGGAACAAAAATTTTTTGTATGTTGCATAAGATTTTAACTGTTTCTATGTATTTTAGCATCGCATATTCCAAATAAGAAGTCAGTTTTCTGTTCATGCTCTAGTTTTCATGCAATATGAGTTTTAATTACTGTTGCAGATCTGGGTTAACACGCTTTATGTTCTAGTTTTATACAATATCGTTTCATTATTGTTATATATTTTTTGTTTTGCACGAAATGAATGTATTAACACAATGTTTCTACTTTTCTTGGTCTTTCATTTGACAAAATAAAAGCAGGTGTGTTTATTGGTCCTCACATTTGATCCCTTATACATGACAAGTAATTTGTCAAGAAGATGAATCAAAAGGAGATATCAGCATGAATGTCTTTTGTAGCAGTTTATAACAACTTCCTTGGTAATAAGAAGGCAGAAAACTATGTACTTCTGGTTTAAAGGATGCTAAAGCATTTTGTTGTAATGGGTGCAACATGAGTATTAAGATGCACTTCCTGAGTAGCCATCTTGATAAAAGACCTAAAACTTTGGGCATTTTAGTGATGAGAAGGGGGAATACTTCCATCATGACCTTAATACTTGGAAGAGCGTTTTCAAGGGCGATGGGACACGCATATGATGGCAGCTTACTGCTATAGCATCAAAAGAGACCATCCTGGAGCAAGTCTGCAAACGCAAGAGCTACAAGAGCAAATTATTTTCTGAATGAGTTTTACATGCCCCTATGTTACATTGCTGCATTAATTAATCTAAATCTTCCATCTTTATGTACATACCAATGATATGGTTAAGAAAAGTATATGTTTTTATTTAATAGTGCTTTATGTTGTATTTATGCTCACCATAAGTAATTTTATTCCTTTATATTTTGGAACTGTATGCATAATTGTATGATATTGCATGTTTTTGTGTTTAAATGACTTAACTTATCACCACAAAGGTGATTAAGGTAATATCACACATTTGTAAGTTGAGATAAATGCTGGATTTTTTAAAAAATCCAATTTTAACATGAAAAAATGGTAAAACAAATTGTAAAAAAATTAGCTTGAAGAAAAACTAACTTTAGAAATGTAATCAGCGCACCCAAGTTAGTTAAGAACAAGTGTTTTTATCAATTCAACAAAAACTTTGTTTCCTGTGTAACCAATGCAACTATTAAGAACTTGTTCAGTAGAAGTGGGAGCCAAGGCGAGCATCCCAGAGACTTACAGTTGGTGCTAATTAGTAAGAGTGATGGAACACAAGGCTCCTAAATTTCTACAAATGGTTTCTCAAAATCCAAATTGGCCCATTTAAGATTGATGGATATGTCCAGATATTTATAACTATGATATGAAAACACAGCATTCTTTATGCCTAACATTTTAGTTTCATTCTGGTCATTGAGCTTTATAATCAAAAAATCTAAAAATAAATTTAAGATAAGATGATGATTACTTAAATTGTATCACTATGACTGTAAACTCTAATATCATATAAAAAATGATAGGCTATATATAGTTTAGTCAGATGTACTTCATTAATTCTATAAATGAACAGTAAAATCCCATTATAGCGTCAGTGTTACATCAATATTTTGCTATTGTTAAGGACAATAATAAGGACTAAATTTATACACTAAGGAAGAATAAAGAATACAAATTGGAATTATATTTATAACTAAAATAGGGAAAGTTAAAGAAAAGATAAAATTAAACTTTTTTTAGAACAATTTGATTTAACATTACTAATCTAAATATGGTTACCAAGAATTCATGATAGAAAATTAACAAAATTACTGCAACACCCTCAATGAAGTGTATCCTGAAATAGAATAGATAATGAAAAAGCTCTAAGTTTATTTTTTCGGATTGGAATAAACATATTAATGGAAATTATATAATGAATTATTGGACTATACACTCACAATATACAGATAAAACTTTGCCTCTGGTAAGCTTTTCATCTTCTGATTTCATGATGCCATGGACTTATGTATTTCATACTTTAATGCAAACTCATTTAAAGTCAAAAGAAAATAGATAGTATCATGTTGGTCATGGACAAACTCATAGCAATATCAAAAAAGTCGTTCTTTATCAGTAATTACTAGTAAATTTTGTCTCTTTACTTCTATAAAATCATGTTAAAAGTTACATGAAATTTTTTTATATTTTTTGGATAGCTGGGTATCAAAATGCTTATAAATTGACCAAGAGATCCCTCTGAGAGATTCAACAAAAAGAATCTCTCTTTTGCTTTAATCAATTCTTTAATCAGATATAAATTTTTGAAAAAGTTTTATGCTCAACCAGATTTTTTGCCACGCTAATCTAGACCTATGTTGGCATGATTAAAGCCTGCTGCCCCCATGTGGGGCAGCGGTGCACCATCTCCTAGCATTTATTGACCGCTGCCAAAATATGCCCATACTGGCCCAACTATCCCCATGAACACTTTCAGTCGCTACGTCCAGCTTTGGGACCTAGCCAAAAACTTCTATGCTCCAAGGTGGTTCTTTAACCCCCTGATGCTCCCTCAGATCTTCCCACATTCAGCCTTTGGGTCAAAAATGGGAAACTCTTTCCCTACATGAGCGCAACCATCATTAATATGGCCATGGCGGTCTACAGCCTGCCAAATTTATAGATCTCTGTCCTTTAGGGGTCTTTTTACCTCGACTTATTTTGGTAAGCCCACGCCATGGTGGCAGCACAGCTGACCTTATAATACAAAATCACACCCATTCTTGCAATCTGAACTTTCTTGCTGGACGAGGCCATGCTAGTGTACAATTTTCTACCTTTCCCTCCCACCTGAAAGCTTTCATTATGAACCTATAAAGGCTTGGCAGCCTACAATGTAAAACTGTATTGAAGTTCATGGTGACCAACAGTACTGATTGCCTCGCTAAGCCTCGTGAATTTGCAATGATATGCCCCTACCATAGAGATAACTACCTTGTAATACCCCACAGCGCCATGATCATATCCGCCCCTGTTCATCTTTTCTGAGAACGTGTCAAGAACAGCCGCGCCATCTGTCCCTTGTTCTTCAAACTCAAAAATTTGAAGTACAGGTGCCCAGCGTTTTCCTCTGAAGCTGCTTCCGACTCTCCTCCCTCTGACATTATACCAGATACTTCCTTGATGAATTTTTTGAGTGGGGGTTGATCCTCCCTCCCACACCCTCAACTGCTGCAAGTGCTGCTCCCACCACCCCACATAACCAGAGCTCAATTTCCAGAACTTTTTATGAGCAGATTGCAGCTCAGGCGCTGGCGGAATTTCCATGATCAGTTTTGCATGGCCAATCAGCTCCTGACACCCAACCAACCCCTGTCACTACCCAGTGTTGGAAAAAATCAAATTCTTTTGAAGCTTTCAAATGAGTCAATGATGAAGAACAATCCATGACATCAAACCAACTTTTAATGAAATGATCTTTTCACACAAGCCCTCAATTTAACCCTCTGTTACCATTTCCATCCTCATAACAATTTCGTAGGTTATAAAAATATTCATAAAAGGCTTTCAAAGCAGCCTCTTCCCCCACCTTCTTCCTCCGCCACCAAGCCCTCTATATGGCAATGGAGCCACTTTGAGTGGGTACCCTAAACCAAATTTCCCTAGTGATTACCCTGAAGATATAATATATAATATTAAAAGAACTTGAATTTGCAGCAGGCCACGCATTCATCAGCATGGCAAGATCATCATTATTTGACCCCAACTACCCTCAGACTCACCAGCGCATCAAATCATTTAGTGCATGACTGAATTCATCTCATTTGCTGAACACCAGCTTGCTCAATACAATGAGGCAATGCACACTGCTGGCCTCATCAACTATTAGAACACGCACCTCTTTCTTTTTCTGCCCATGGTGCTGACATTAACCCCTTTTTGCCCACCTTTGCCCGTCACCTGAAGCACACACCAAACAAGAATCACCACAAACTTTCTTCCCTTCTAATATGAATGCTTAGGCCATAGCTGAAGCACCATGTTAGGACTTATGTTTCTATTATGTTATATTAATCCTATTGTTTGGCACATAGCAAATCTAGTGCGTGGAGGACTCACCTCTTAGGGTTGGGCACCATTAGTACAAAAAAGAGATACCTAACAATAAATATAACTCTAGGGATTTTAGAAAATACACTATCTGTTATATGAATACATGAAATAGTGGTGATGTTCAAATTGACAATGGAATTTTCTGATCCAACTCAAGGCTTGAATTCGCTAATATAAAGAATAATTAGCCAAGTTAATGGAACCAATGGATTTAAGCAATATCTCCATTGGATAACTTGATAGGCTGCAATTTGGTAATACTACTGTCTAAATTCAGATCTTCCCAAAGATTGACTTTAATAATTAGAAGTCTTATCCAATTGAGCCATTTAGTTTACAATATTGCCTATAAGGTTTAGGCTACAAAGGCATTCAAAAATCCAAAGTCAGTATCTAATAAAGAGCCTACATTTATATACCCCTTTAATTATTACATTGTTCCTTAACTTAAGAAGATTTAATTAGGATTACCATATAAATATCCCCAATTTATTTACTGATTAAGTGACGCTCTTTATCTAACACCTTCTTAATGACTTTGCTTCTAAAATTTCTTTGCCTTAGTACTGTAGGATAAACTAAACTTTACAGGACCTAAGCAATACTTTACCCATATTGAAAACTAACAAAGTATATGTGAAATTGTTAGACTTGAAACTATTATTATGTTGGGCTTTCCTGGGATTAGAACTATCAAAAATTCAATAAACGGAAGACCTACAGGCTGGTGCTTACTACAGGGGCTTATCAATTGCTCAACAATACTTTTTCTAATTTGATTGCACCATATAAGACAATCCTCTATCATTGTAAGCCTTTGGATATACAATGGAAATAGTGAATATTATTAACAAATGGAAATGGAAAGTCAGCCCTTGGTATCATTTAAAGGAGTTTAAAAACAGATAATGAATATGCCAGAATCTTAGCGGCTAAGCTGGATTTTAAATGAGGTGGTCAAAGACTTAACTTGAAAGATTATATACCTAAGTGAAAGAGTCAGTCTTGAAAGGACATCCGCTGTAAACAGGTTTCTTATGCTTTTTAATAAAATTAGTGCTCTTCCAGAGAAGTAAAGCTCAAATGAGAACTAATCATGATATATCAGGCGATTGTATTCCTGCACTATACCATATTATGCACCTAATAAGATGCCATAGTGAGAGGACCATATAGTACTAAAAAAAGATGCCATAGTGAGGAGCCCTATAATCTCTTTAATACATAAGGAGAGTTAATCACGGCCTATGAGAAATTATACAATTGAGCATCACAAAGTATTAGGGATTATGCAGACAAAATGCAGTGACCTGTTCTTAGAACATCCAACTCCATAACTAAATGGTAACCATTGATTCTGGAGGTATATAGTATGTGGTGAAAGCTATGGAAGTTTTCATAAAGGAAATTAAGGATACTAATGAGAAAGCCTAGAAAATACTTAAAAAAGTTTGTCCAAGAGATTCAACATCGAGACGTCACATCCTGTGGTATAATTGCCTGCCCAAGTTTCTTCTAGTTAACATAATGAGAAAGAACAAATAAAGCACCTTAAGTCTTAGTTAGTGCTTTCCTTAAAAATATTATCAAACTTAAATTCCACTGAATATCAGAAGCTCAGTGGGTGTCACAAAACCTTATTGTTCAAGTATCTTGTGTTGAGAAGAATCTGGTATCCTGAGCAACCAAGGTATCTAATTAAAAAACTATAAAATGAATTAACAAATTGGAGAGTGAGATAAGGAGCAAACCAGCTAGCTGATAATACCATAACCAGAAAATCATCGTCTCAATGAGGTTGAGCAACGCTTGAACTCCATCATGGAAAAACTAAAAGCCAAGATGGACAAAACCTCCCAAAGCGTGAATGCCAAGAGATGAAGGAGGACTTAAAATTGGCGTATAGGAGAGTTAGAAAATAAAATAAACTCTTATGAACTTTCTTCTCTACTGCTCACCAACAAAAATTGCTCTTGACATTTGCTTCAAAAATTTAGAGAAAAATTAAGTTATTCTGAAAAGACACATTAATTTATAGACTTCATCCCAGACTTTTAAATAAAGAAATGTAACAGCATCTTAACCTAATTCAAGATCAAATTCGCCAATCTCAATTAATTGAGCAAAGCGATACACATATCAAAATCAGGTAACATGACGCTCAAGAAGTAGATATTGTCTCAGGTTTGTAAGCTGTTACCTTCAAACTTACCTTCAAGGACAAGTTTACACCTGAAGAAGGAATTATTGTATCCATACTTTACGCTTATGATGCCACAATGGAAGGTGCAACTAATCAAAAGGTTAAAGATATATTGTCTTGTTTAAGTCACATGGCACAGGAGTTTATGGTCCCCTACATGGACAGCATATAGACTTGGGACAAATTGAAAAAGAGCTTATCAAAAAATTCAATTCTAAGCAAATCTTGAGTATGAAAACACAGGCTTTTATGAGAATCGCGTTATGCTAAACTGAAAACCTAGCTGAATTCCCTTAGTTCTCATAATTCTAGTTAAACTCTAATAGCCTCAAAGACCTCTTAAACTAAATGATGTAGTAGAAGCCGTTGTTGGTGGCTATAATGGTAATACTGACTTAGACATACGCATCACTTCAGTCAAACAAAAAACAGACTCTGTTCTCAATATCAAGGAAGCTCTGCTCAACGTAGTTGACATACACAAGCCAGACACAACTTAAAACAACCTATAATACTAAAGTTCTATAATGTGGAAGAAGCCAAAATAAAGAAGATAAAGAAGCTAGAATTTGCTTCTGCAAGAAGAATAACTACACTAAACACAAGTACTTCAAAAAGAACCCTGTCCTCTTGAGCAGGGGAAAAGGAGGTTAGCAAAGGATCAGGTACCTGTAAAATTCAACCAATTTACAGTAACTGAAACTAAAAATATTGCTAATCGCTCAACTCACAAACATTTGGAGCTACTCTAGTGACGACTCTGAAGGGGTTTGATGAAAATACCGCTTATTATATCTTTATTACTCCCACTGAGATCAACACCCCAGATTGATTGCATAATAAAAATAATGTTGATGCCCAAGTCCCAGAGAACAACTAACTTAGTCAAGTTATTGGATATCAAAGAGAATTTACACAGCCAGTTATGCTTACCTGATCCTTTCCCAATTGGTTAATCCATCTTAAGCATACACAGTCTAGCAGAGATCAAGAAGAATTATCCCAAGACCGCAAGTAAGCTCAATTTTTTCTGTTTAAAGAGGTTTTACACCATCAAAATTTTGGAGAAACAATAATCATCTTAAAAGTGGTAATTCAAGAGGTTTGAGTTATGGCTATCTTGGACACAAACCTTAGTCAAATGTCTCATCTCACCTAATTAAAAGGATTGAGCTTGCCCCAGACCTCTAAAACAATCAGGATTATAGCACTGTGGGTCCATATAAACCCAAAGAAATAGGTGCCTTCTCATCCTTGGCAATTTAAATTGTCATCTTAGTTTTTTTCAGCTTTTGAAATTGCTTTTATAATTTCCAGTACAGCATACTCATTAGGATGTAATTGATTGAATATAAAAAAGTTATTAATGTAAGGCTTTCCAGTGCCTTTTACACCTATTTATTACATTACTGCCCCATCCTCACACTGCCTAACGGTTTGTATGTTAAGTGTATCAATCTCTTTTGAAGAAAATTCCACAGTACACCACAAAAATAGCATAATTTACTCTAAGTTCTCTCACAAATCTGGCTTTCTCACACTGAATCCCCAATTAACATCTCAATAGTCTGAATTTTTCTTCCCTTTTTGTTTTTATTTTTATAGTACATTTCATGATTTTCGAAAAAAGTAATTTTTAATCCTGCTAATTCTAGCTCTCCCTTTGATTCTAAGTATAGCAGATATCCCTTTTTTCAAGTTCCTGTTACCAATTGAACACCAAGCTGCTGCAGGAGGAGCATGTTCCATTCTGTAAGTTTTTTGAAAATTTCCATGGATTAATTAGGGAACATACAATAATGGCATGCCCTTTTACCACTTCCAACCCCAATTATTGCGACCATTTCACAATTTCAATCTCTTCTTTCAAGAGCGACCCACAAAGAACCTGCAACCCAAGAAGATGATGGAAAACTCAGGAACAGTGCATTAACCCCCAAATCACATTACCTTTATAGTCCCACCACCCTCACAAGTAAGGGTACTAGCCTATTGTTCTTTCTCTTCCTTGTTTCTTTAAAATACTAAGTTTCTTGTTCTGCTTCATTTTAAATTTGAAAGTTTTTGGAATGCATTTCAGGCATCACGGTGTGCATTGTAGACAACACACACCTGCTTAAATAGTTTACCCTTAGTCAGATAAAAGGATTAGGGGCTCTTATACTATTCGCTTGGTGCCATAGGAGGTTCCTTGGGAACTGTGCAGAGCTAGCCAAAGCAAAGCTGGACTCCCAGGTTATAACAATTAATTTGGAAGAGGGTATTTATCTTTCTTAATTACAGCTTTCCCCTTTGTGCTGAATAATAAAGGGTCCAAAAAAAGGTTTACTACTGTCTTTTAATGTACCTTATTTCTACTTTGCTTTTAAATAGTTATAATTCTGGACAAAATACGTAAAGCTCCCCTGATTCAGTAGATGTGCAGATGGCGTACCATTCTACTTTACCAAAGAGCTAAAAACTAAGCCATGAGAACAGAGTGGTCTCAACCAACTTAACCTTAAAATAAATTCAAACTTTTTATTACACGTCACTAGTGTTGATAGAGCCAGCAGTTCTAAACCAAAAAGAATACTAGGAGTACTTGACCCAGATTATCAGCGGTTAATGAATTACTGTTTAGAAACTTAACAAATTGCAAAATCATAGGCAAGAAAAAATAAGAGATTGTTTAAAGGACAGCTTATTCTAATTTAGAATTGGCAAGTTATATTTTATTGGTACTCAACTTGATATCTGCCAACCCAATAATAAATTAATTTGTGCAATACCTCAAGTACAAATATCCAATAATTTAATTCAGGAGGAACTTGAGAAGGCGCATCAACTACTAGGAGATTATTGAGATATTTTTACATGTCAGATGTCAATTATGGCCATATGATGATTGAGTACATAGAATCAGGTTATAAAGTCAAGTCCAATCTAATTAAAGCCTTACAGAAAGTCAAAGGTAGATTTACAATGCATTAAGATAAAGCTAAAAATCATTGAAGGCCAAGTTACTTATTCACTACCAGAGTCCATGGTCATCCCCATTATTACTCATAAAGAAAAAAAAGGTGGTCACAGAATAGTGATGGATTACAGGAAGCTAAACAGCCTCTCTAAAAAAGGAGAGCTATCCCATTTTACGAGTAGACAATGCTCTTGGTCGACTATCTGGATCAAATCTCTCATTTTAAAGGACTTCACCATCCGTTACTGGCAGATCAAATATTGCAAGAACCAAGCAAAATGCGTCTTTATATGCAGGGAAGGATTATTCTTACCTACCCAGCTCACCTAAGATTATGTGATGCGCCCACCTCATACCCATCAAGTGATGGATCATATCATGTAAGATGAAAATTGAGCTATATGGAAATTTATATAGCTGACATATTGGTGTTTTCTTAAATCTTACACAATAATTTATATCATTTTAAGTCAGTTTCCTAACAATTTTAAAAAAGTTACATCAAGCTCAAACACAAAAACTGTAGTTTCTTTTAACAGGAATTGTAATTCATATGATATGATATATTGAAAATAGGACTTTAACCCTTGAAAAATAAATTTGAAGCAATTTTAAAGAAGCCTGAACCAAAGAATCCCAGTAATACAGGTAATTTTAGGAATTATTGGTTATTTTCATTTTTTATCCTCATTTATCTCAACTACAAGACTCTTGTTTTTTTCTTGTAAAAAACACTCTCTTTGCATGGGTAGTAGAATAAAAAGAGCGTTTGAGATGATGTAGGATTTATTATAAAAAGAATAATTTTGCACATCTGGATTACAGGAAGGTATTCGTCCTCTATATAGAGCATCCAATCTAGAAGTAGGGGATATTCTCTCACAATTGGATGACAAAGGCATTGACCAACTTGTATTTATTTGAAAAGAGAGTTTCTGTAACTTCCACATTCCATGAGAGGTGGTGGGGAATGCCAACCGCACTACATGGAACAACCCAGTAACAACAGAGGAAAAAGAGCACCACAAATGGTGACAGTATCCAAAGGCCCCAAGGAGAGGGTATTCAAAATGATACAAATTCCAAAAGATTCCAAAATGCTAGTACCTGATTAGCCCCATGGAAGAGTTCATTACCATGTGAAGATCCGCGTCTAAGCTCTTTGGGCCCTTATTGCGCAGGGGTCCAGGTTCCACCTAAGGAGGAACGGAAATAGTGGATATTTTATAAAGAATAAGAAGTCCTACGTTATTTGAGACCTCCTCCAGGAGTTTTGCAAAGTGGTCAAACTTTTTATTCATTAAATAAAAATTAAATAGTTTATTGTAAGCAATTTGACTAACAAAAAAGGTTGTTATCAAGAAAATATTTATAAAGAGTTGGGAGGATTATTTTCCATCGGTATTCCTTTTGCCTTGAGCACTTGAATGATTGAAACAAAAAAATTTGTTATCAAATACACCACTCGCCATTGCGCTGCTATACCTTTCGTGTTGACAAGTTTGACACCAACTGCCCCCACGTGGGGTGGTGGCGCGCTGCCCACTAACATTTTTTGGCCACTGCCAAAGTGTGCCCATGCTGGCTCAGCCATCCCACCCAACGCATCTGGTCACTTCGTCTTGCCTTGGGACCTAGAAATCCACTTTGTTCTCTCCCAGGCGATGCCTCTCAGCCCCCTGGTGCTCTTCAAAAGCAACATGAGGTTCAGCCTTTGGGTCGAATATGGAACCTTTTCTCCTGCAATGATGCAGGGATCATTAACTTGGCCCAGATGGTAATGACACCATCTGGCTTCAACAACTTCTGTCCCTTTAAAGATTATTTCAACCTCAGTTTCTTGAGTGAAGCTGACACCACAATTGAAGCAACAGTTCCATTAATATATAAAAACATATCATTTTATACCACGCACACTTGGATGCTCAAGGACATGAATATCATGGTACTGTCTGCAAATTTGCCAACTCACTTCACACCCAATGTGCTCCTCCAGGAGCTCCTGGAAGGTCTGAGCGCCTATGGCTCAGACCCCATGCTTCAATTTGTTGTTCTAAATGGGGCAAGCCACCTCGCTGGACCCACGCCTTTGTGACAATACCCCTCATAAAGGTACCATCCCCTCAAGATTCCCCCACGCCACCGTACAATCTGCACCCAATAATCCATTCTGAGCCCACGTGGAGGGCGGACGGACTGTATGCCCCTCATGATATGATTTAGGCCACTTAAAGCGCAAGCGTCCCTCATACGCTGCAGCTGCACTTAGCCACATGCCCACAACCAAATTTCTGCCAACGCGGCAAATTTTGTTTTCTGGGAATCTACTCTTCCCCCTCCTCCCCCTAAAAATGTAGACACATCTGAGAATTTATCAGTCAATCAAGATCTCATTCAGCATGTGGATCCTAATCAGTTTAGTGCACATTATCAGCAATATTACACTTCAGCCAGTCAAGATGATGCCTGGAAAACTTTTTGAAGCAACAACGCCCAGGCTTAATCACTCACCCAATCACATCCATATGCGGATGCCCCACTTGGGTTAATCAGAACCCCTGGGCATATTGGTTGAGACTTCCTAATTGGGCGAATCTGTTCCTGCAAAAGCGATCTAATCAATTCCACCAATTTTTTAAATGTAAACTATGATGTGAAATTCCCTCCTCACCATCACGCGCCAAAGCAATGTACCGCCCCATATCAAAGCGACCACCAGCTTGTGTTGATGGCGGTGGCCTCACCTGAATGTCTCCCACTATGCAAGTCATTTTCAAAAGCAGCCGCCTTATTGGCTAATTACGTTAGCCCTCCCACCTTCTTACCTGACCTCTCTGCCTTTGCCAAGCGCAAAATCCTTATTCTTCACACAAAAGCAACCATCACAGTCCACGCGTCACTATGACAGCGAATTTCACCCAAAAAGTAAAGATAAAGTGCTTAAGACGCGCCATACTTGCCTCCATCCCTGATGTCCGCATCTTGGCAGAATATGGCCTTATTAAATTTTTTGATTTGATGTTCATCGCCAAGCTTATCCCTGACAATCCACCATACAATAACTTGAGCCCAATCCCATTATAGCTCCCACTCTGCTTCTCTCTGCCATAAATCGTGTATTTTGTAAAAATCTCAGCTGCCAATGAGGCGCCTGACCCCCCTCCCCCTCTGCCATTGTTAGATAGGCATTTATTTAATTAATCCTGTTTGGAGGTTATCAACCTGAAGTTTGACTTCCTCACCTCCCTCCAACCTCAAGTACATCTTCTCCAGCACATACTCTTGAATATAATGTAAAACATAAAACATTTTCCATTGGGCGAGGTACTGAGCCCAATTTAATCAATAAATGAAAACTACCTTCATTTGTTATACTATAGCTTGGTTAAGCTCACATTTGGGTGATTGGCTGCAAATGGATTTTGCCAGATTTGGAAGCTTGGCAAACTGAATGGGACTAAAAGCCCTGCTCTTCAAGAAAACATAGCGTCCCATCACAATATAGAAAGTACTGGTGCTTTAGAGCTGAGGGTGTAAAGCTCCTTCAACCATCACGCTCACCCCCAAAACCAACTTAAACTTATCTTGCCCTGACCCATCATTGGTCCATGGTGTGCTTCTGGTCAGGCAGGATTACTAACTTGAACCCCTTAGAACATCCCGCCTAGCCTCAAAAGTACTATTTGCCACCACGAAAACTTCATCTAACCATAACAATATCACAACAAGACTGTATTGAAGGCTGAGCAGACTATAGTTTCACAGAGAAGGGATGTCTAACAGTTCTACTTACAGTTGAGCACTATTGGCCCTTCCTTTATGTTACAAATTTATCAGTTGATATGGACTACGCTTTTTTGAAGTGGCTTCAGAACATGAAAGATCATACTGGAAGGTTAGCCCAATTGTTATGTTAAATTACAGCACTATGACATTACTATTATTCATCAAGCAGGGATACAACACATGAATGTGGATGGAGATAGGATGCGAAGGGATCAAGTCCTAATCAGTCCTATGTTGATTCAGGGCCTGAAGCGCCCAGTGGGTTAGTAAGCCCTAAGGGCAAAAGAACCTACAATAGGACTAGTAAGATATATGAGTTAGATATTTATTAGATAAAGCCTCGAGATATATATGGTGCTTCAAAACTAGTAGTGAGTTTAAATAGAGGATTCAAGGTAAGCGGAAAGTAGATAAGCAGATGGTAGATAAGTAGGTGGTAAATGAGTAGAATGTAGATAAGTAAGGCACTAAGCAATAGCGTTTGAATGTATAGCTTAATAAAACTCTTATCTTTGGTTGCAAAATATTAATAAATCCTAATTTAGATAAAGATTATTGGTTTAATTATCCTCAGCTTAAGTTGCCAGTAATTGTAAAACTTGAATAACTATTGGTATCAATCCCTGACAGTTTTAGAACAGATAAATCTTTTAAGTTACTAATGATTATTACAGAGTTTAATGTCCAATACATTAAGTTAGCTCAACTCATGTCAATGAGAAGCAAAAACTAAGCATAGGCTAATAATTTAATAATAAAGTATCGAACCTCTAGTAAGATGCTTCACCCAGAAGAGGGCGGATCCAGAAAGAACCACCTCCAAGCCTCACCTAGGGGTCAAAAGCCAAGACGACTTTGTCCAAATAGTAAGAGCGGGGGCATCACAATCTTCAGGCATAGTTTGGTATGGACAAAAGAAGAAATTAAGTTCATGGTGCCCATAGTTTTGTAAAGAGAAAAAGAGAGATCATAACGTAGCAGGTTATATGAGCCAAAAAAAGATGACGCGGATACAACTATGAGATCTGGTAAGAGGTATCTATAGTATCAGTCTCTGGCAAGAACTTAGGCGGCTGGGGCAACTGAATTCTGGCCTAATTATAGGATCATTGGCATTGGTTCCAGAATTAGGGATTGGCTCTGTAAAGGTCAACGGCAGTGCTAGATGGCATCAGGGAGTGGTCCTGAGAGGTCATTGGCAGCAGATGCCATCATCAGGGATTGACCCTGGAAAGATCAGACAGCTGGAATAAACTTCTGATTAATTCTATGATAAGAGTTTGGGGTGCCATTGGATTTTTTGGCAACTTACTCTTTCACCGCCTGTTTGGAGGTCTTCCATTTAGTTCTAGCATGAGCTTGACCGTGTGACAGCTGATACAGAGGCTCATGGTAGGTCATCCTGGGCTTTGAGGCTCTGGTAGTGAACGCTCCTCCTTTTTCCTAGGTTGTATTTAAATTTGGGTCTCGGGGCACCAGGCAAAAAGCACAATTTTTTCAGGCCATTTTAAATCAAATCCTAACTGGTCTTATGTATATTCATGTCCCCAAAGCGCCCAGTGGGTTAGTGAGCCCTAAGGCAGAAGAACCTACAATAGGACAAATAGAGCTTGTGAGAAACTATATCTTTTAGGATAAGGCATCAAAGTATTTATGCTACTTTAAGGCTAAAAATGAGTTTAGATAGAAGATTTAGAATAAGAGGAAGGTATATAAGCAGAGGGTAGATAGGTAGTGGTTAAATTAGTAATAGGTAGATAAGGAAGGTATTAAACAATAGCAAGTGAATGCCTTGCTTAGCGAAAACTCTTAGCTTTGGTTGTCAATATAACAAAAAATAATAATACATACAAATAAAACAATGGTTTGATTATTTTATGCCCAAGTCACTGGTAGTTTTAAACTTGGATAAATATAATCAATCTCAATAGATTTAGAACAGATAATTTGTCCAATTTATAATAGTTATTTTTGTGTATGACCCCTAATACATTAAGTTAGCTCAAATTAAGTTAATAGGGAGCACAACATGGCATTCATTAACAAATTACTAATGAGTCAAACCCCTAGTAAGAGTATTCACCCAGAAGAGGGAGTAATCTGACAGATGGACAGACTCAGCTGCCCCTGCTCCATTTGGACAACATTATAGCTGAATGGTTACATGACCTACTAATGAAGCCAGACTTTTGGGAGAAGTTGAATCAGTTCAAAAGATGCTGAAGCAACACTTGCTAAATAAAAAAGTTCTTTGGGTTAACAGACAAGAAAGTTGAAACAAACTGTCTACCTTACTTACAACCTTCTGAATGGGTACCATCTATAATGGAAGCCTGCAATACCTTGGGACATGGAGGAGCCAGAAAATCTATAAATGGATCAAAGATAGCAACTACTGGGAAGAAATTCATTCTCTGCAGTGAAAGCTTTGGATGCTTGCATAACTTTTCAGAAGCAATTGTCGCATAAGACTAAGTACAAGTATCAGCCAATGATTCCCTCCGCTGCTGTTCCATATAACAGTTTAGATGTTGTAGGTCCTCTCCTTAAAATAACAAGAGGAGGTTAGTTTATCCTTGTTTGAATTGACAATTTCACAAGTGGATCAAAGCAATCGCTTATTACCGCTCAAACTGTAAAGGCTGCTATCAACTTCTTATATCAATATATTCACTTAACATGTTTTTCCTAAGGTATTGCCATGCAATAATGGAAGAAAAACTTACCTCAAGAGTTGTGAAGATCATAGCAATCAGCATGATGACCCCACATCTTTTCTCAGTGCCCTACAAAACATCAATGAAGATAATTATATATTAAGCAAATTGTATTCCAGTATTAAAACTAAGGAATATGCTACTTCTGTTGCCTTAAAATAAGATCAATCCTCCAAAGTGCACTGATGGCTTACCAGGTCATCTATCATCATATTAAAATGTCCCCATTCTAAGCACTATATGGAAGAGAACCTGGCATCTCTGCTTTAGCAGGCAGAAGAAGGTACAAGTTATAACACTAAAGATCACGAAAATTTTTTAAGAATATAAGCACAGAATTTGTTAGAAAATCACTTTTCTGGCAACATTGGCTCTGCAGGTCAGCAGGCTAACCAGTAAGAAGACTAGCTGACCTTGCTGTTTTGCCTTAGTCGATGGGGCCAGCAGCGCCAGCTGACCCCTTGGCGTGCCACCCGCTCCATTTGGGGATCCCCCAGCCTAAACCCCAACCCATAATAATAAACATAAACTTAAATAAAAAGGGAGATTAGGCAAAGGGAGATGTTTATTGAAAGGGAAGCGCCAGGTATTTATATGTATAAAAGGGCTACTGCACCCATCGCTGACCTATTGGCTCATTGCTGGATCGTCCAGCCAACCACTCTCTCTTCCATCCACTGCATTACTCTCTTCCTGGCATCAACCCTCTCACCGCATCCTTCCCAATGTCTGAATAATATTTTCATCTCATCCTCAACATTCAGTTTCTGGATTGCTGTATATTAATTAAATATAAATAAATATCAAATTGGATTTGACTTAGTAATTATGCGCCAGAAACAGCTTTGGTCACTCAGGTACTTTGGATATCTCAGCTTCTCGCTGATAACACAATTTGACTCATCATAGTCAATCATTTGGGAATCGCCTTCCTCAGGAAATATTTGATTATTATATATGATGCGCCAGAAACAACCTTGGCTGCCTCAAACTCAGGATTGTCAGTTTCCACCAATGTTACTTAATTGAAATAAATGGTCATACTTGGCTACTAGTCGCCAGTGATTCATAAACCTAATTCAGGCCAGTTATTGGCCCCACATAATCCCAACTCATCGGAATATTTTATTTTGCTCAACCTAATTGGGGAGCAACTATATAGCAATTGCTTAATAATCACAAAATTCAGTCAATAAGCCATTTCGTAGGTATTGCCTATTTCATTTCAAATCTCGTTTAATCATTGGAGGAATCCATCTGGTTAATTTTATGACATTTCTCCCACTTAACCATATGGTATTCATCCTATTTTCAGCCTCAGCGTGTGAGACAGGCGTCCAGATCTTGACCCCCATGCCGCCAACAATTTTGGAACCTAACCTCCAGATAGAGTCACACCAACGTGCTCTTCCCCTATCCAGCTGAACAGGTGCACATCCCCACCACCTCCTCACCAACCTGTCAGCTACTTTAGCACTAACAAGTAGAACCCCATGTAGTGAGATCCACTGTCAGAATTTCACTTTTCTGGTGACAGTGGGCTCTGTCAGTTGGAAGGCCTACCAGTATGAAGACTGGTCAGCCCTTGCCATTTTGCCTTAAGCGATGGGGCCTGCAGCGCTGGCTGACCAAATGGTGTGTCATCTGCGCCATTTGGGGATCCCCCATACTAGACCTCAACCCATAAGAATAAACATAAACTTAAATAACTAGGGAAATTAGGCATAGAAAGATATTTATTGAGAGGGAAGCACCAGGCATTTATATGTAAATATGGCTACTGCACCTGTCGCCAACCTATTGGCTCATCACTAGACCTTCCAGACAACAACTATTTCTCTCTTGCTGTGCTTCTCTCTTCCATGGTTCAACCTCTCTCGCCTCATCCTTCTAATGACTGATTATCAGTTTTGGCTTTATCCTTGCCTTCAGTCACTGGTGAGCCATATAAATCATTACATAAAAATTAATATCAAATGGGATTTGAATTAGTAATTATGCACGCGAAACAGCTTCACCTGCTTGGGTACTCAGGATTCCTTGGCTTCTCACCCAATAACACATTTTGAATCATCATAGTCAATCATTTGGGAATCGCCTTCCTCAGGCAATATTTGATTATTATATATGATGCGCCAGAAACAACCTTGGGTGCCTCAAACTCAGGATTGTCAGTTTCCACCAATGTTACTTAATTGAAGTAAATGGATCATCCTTGGCTACTAGTCGCCAGTGATTTATAAACCTAATTCAGGCCAGTGATTGTCCCCACTCAATCCCAACTCATCGGAATACTTAATTTTTCTCAACTCATTTGGGGAGCAACTACCTAGCAATCGCTTAAATACAAAAAAATTAGTTATTAAGCCATTCTACCAGGATTGGCCTATTTCATCCCAAATCTCGCTTAATCATTGAGGGATCCATCTGGTTCATTTTCTGACAGAATTATTAAACTCTAGTTTGACATAATGATGAACCTGGCAAAATAGATTTAAGTAAGCTAGTCAGTGAATGCAACCTGCCAACCTTTATCTAATTATGAGATTTTAAACCTAGTAATATACTACCACAACTGCATTGCACCACATGGAGGGAAATTGGATATCATCAAGGAAGGACCCTACGGCATACCCTACAAGCTAAGAGATGAATATTCAATTTTTTTCTAGAAATTGGAGTCACAAACAACTGGGTATATAGTTGATTCTTACGTTAGTATCCCCTTGAAATATTATTGAAGGGGCGATGTTGAATCCTGGGTATCAGGCATAATAAGAAGAAGCTTGACTAAGAAATCTCTCTAAGAGACTTGACAAGCAAGCTGACTCTAGTGATTCTAGTAAATACCCTGCTTTTATATGTATAAATTTAATGGTATATTCATCAAATTGACAATGAAAAATATTACAAGATATGATTCTAGGCCTCATGCCCCCAAAATTAAATATCTATTAGCCAAGTTAATTAAACCCCAGTACAAGAATCAATGTCTCTGGTAAATAACTTTAAGAGGCTGCAATTGAATAATACCCTTGAAAGTGAAATTTAGATTTGTTCAAAGGTCAACTTATATAATTCAAATTTTAGTTCTGAATGGGCCTTTAGAGAACAATATTGCCTATAATTTTAGGGTATAAAGTATTCACAAATCTAAATTGAGGTATCCAATAAAGAGCCTACATATAATATCTTCCCTTTAATCTTTATATTGTTCCATTCCATTAAAGGGATTTTATTATTAAAATCTCATATAGATACCCCAATTTTATTACAAATAAAGTTACTCCTTTTATCTTAGTATCCAATTAGAGACTATATTTTAAAAAACCACTTTGCCTTATTACCACAGAACGGATACTTTACTTGACAGGACCTAAAAAATACTTGGTCACCCTAAATTAAAAATAAACATTGTACTTGTGAAAGCCTTAGACTTAAAGTAGTACTGACTGTTGGGCTTTTCTGTGATTAGCACCATCAAGATTCTCAAAAATGGAAGCCATACTATAAATTAAGCATTTAAATTTTCATACCATTTTAGTAATAAGTTATTTAGAATTTAATTATTTGTACTTGTAGATCATCTGTTTATCGTAATCAATATGAAAGAACAAACAATCTATGCAGTTGTTACAATTGGCTAAGTAATCAATTTTAGATCCACAGGTAATCTACATTATATAACAGATATACTGTATGATGACAGGAATTTTAGAAGAATGAAAAATTTATATCAAATTAAATTTTTAATAGGTTTTCATATAGATAAAAAAGCACACTGCAGTATTGAATACTTAAAGTGGCTATGCGGCTTGCAGTTGGTAGTCTTAGGCGTGATAGGCATCAAGTGCTATGGTAAAAACAAGCTCCCTTTCAACATAGCAACCCCTCTATATATGCTTTTTCTCAAGATCTCATTGGTGCGTTTTACTTATAACTTGGAAGCACTTAAAAATTGCAGGATAGCTGTATAATATTCATAATGGATCATTTATATGAATAACTAGGACTCAGGGTATTTACACAATGTTAGCAATCCGCTAATTAAAACTGATACACTGGACAGAGGCCTAAGCAATTCATAATAAACTTATTGATGGACAAATTTAGCTGGCGTTGAGGTTAGGTAGATGATAGTGATGATATTAATACAAAACAGGATATGAGAACCATACCAATGGGGTGAAGGGAGGTTTGAGGACTCAAGAGTTGGACCAGAAGTGATTAAGAATTTAAAATAGTAATTCATTTACCAAAAAATTGGAGGCATCAAGGCGAGGTAACTGATAGAAATTAAATACACAAATTGACAAATACATATAAGAATGTGGCCGTGGGTGCAAATTAATTAAATTAACTTAATACTATTAGTTAGCATTGGTTTATTGGAAAATCAATCAAAGCCCTAGATTACATATTAGGTGAATTTAAAAAGTATATAGAATAGCATAATTATTTGATGGTGGTTGGCCCAATTGTAAAAGCAGATATATATGGTTTGCTTGTTATGTATCATCTTGTCAGAACAATTTACTACACTGAGTTAAGATGGCTAATTGTATATAACAATTTTTATAATTCTTCACCATGTAGTATAAACATTTTTGCTAAAAAAGGACAAAATTCTGAAATGTTGGTGGCAAGGAACAAATGTGATGTCCCACTGCTGATAATAATCAATCATGCAGTTATATGTGTATTCTCCAGATAAGATTACAAAAGTGCTACTTTTATAAAATTTAAGCGGATAGGAATAATTTTCTGAGACATAATTTTAGTCTGGGTGCTGGGTCTTAATAAAAGAAAAGATTTATAAGGTTTCAGAGAAAGCTTAAAAGGCCTGCTTTAAAACCATATAGTAGAATGAGAATGATTGGCAAAGTTGCTTATATGTTATACTTACAAAGTAATTGTAAAATTTTTATGTTTCATTGGATGCTCAGATGGTGCTAATCCTCAGATATCTCTGCAGAAAAGTAATAGCAGTATATGTAGCATTTTGTTAATTGATAGGTCCAATGTTTTTGTCGGATCACTTCCAAAGTGACTAGTCAAGATCAACTTCTTTAATATAAGATGAAATTAACATTCTGATGAGGCTCAGTGGTTCTTGATTTTTTTACGTTGGCTTGGCAATTTGTCTCCTTCAGATGCAATGGACAATTCACTTTCACACTGAGGAGTAATAATACTTGCGCTTTGCTTAGATAACAACGCAATGGTCTTTTGCGTTATATATTTGGACTATAATATCTAGGTAAATAATGAGAAAAAGTACTGCTTATATTGATTTTTAATAATTCAAAATACAAGAGAATAAAACTTTTCTTTCTCGTTGCAAACACTTTTGCAACCCATTCAATTCAAGACTAAATCTAGTTTGATATTCTCATAGAGGGGATTAGTCTGCGCCCATGTCTGGGAGCAGTTGGGCAAGTAAGGTAAGAGGAGCAGGTGGTAGGCCCGCAGCCTCAAATTTTTGAAAACGCTCCAGAAAAACTGGCAGAATAGAAAAAAATAAAAAACTGGCGGTCACTATTTCCCCAGAAATCCTCTCTTGATAAGCACAATGCAACCAGTACATCAAAACGTCACACTCCCAACCACTCTTGTCAGTGGAATATGGAGTCCGTGTGTATCTGGACATCCAAAAAACGGCCCTATGGGAAAAATCTTGTGAAGATGTACACAAAATTTTCCCAACCGCGGTGTACGTTGCACCTCACTCCATGTCGCGCGGTTGGCTGGACCTAGGTTTTGAAAGCAAAATAGCAGCAGATGAGGCTGCAGCAGTGTGCATAGTGGTCGACCTCCCCGAAGGGCAACAGGTCATCAAAACTAAATGCACCAGATGGACAAAATCAAACCAAATTTTCCTCACGTTTGACTTTTTGCCTACTACGGTAAAACGTGACATTTTGGAGCAACACCTGAAAGATGGTCTCGCCATATACAGCGAAATACAATCTTTCGAAATGCAACATTTCATGCTGATGCCACACCTGTGTACCGGCAAAGCCATCACAGTTCTGACCCCAACTGAGGAGATCGCGAAGGACCTAACCCAAATCCCACACCACCTTTATTGACATTGCAGGGCACACCACCCACCCATTCTGGGTAAACGTGGACAGCGCGCCCCCCATTTGAACCTACTGTGACATGTTCGGCCATAAGGCACATGCGTGCCCCATCAAAGAGGGCGTCACATTCCAAGAGCACCCCTCAGCAGCCATGGCCAGTGGAGAGGCGCACTACGAACCAACCACAAGCACCAAGGAGGCTTTCCCATGGGGAGCACAAGGCTGCTACCTATTGGTAAAGCCCATCTCCCCGCAGGAGCAGAAGAAGGCCAAGCAGGCCCATAGGACCGCGGCCAAGGAAGCGGCCAAGGCCACCACCACCATCCCACACTCACAACGCCAGGAGGACATGGAGACCTTCATGGCGGAAGCAACTTGGGAATCCATCACCCAATCAGATTGGGAGGCCCATGCTGAACGGGCCACTCAATCCAAGGATCTGATGGGAGATTTGATCTCACCCAATCGCTGCACCCAAGCCCTGGTCAAAACTGACTTGGGACCTATCCCAACCAAAAATTTTTTTTGCCCCACTAGACGGTGCACCGAACTTGTCCGCACTGCAAAAAATTTGTCCGACGTCAGGAAAACAAAAAGCGAAGGCCAAAGCCAATGTGACTCTTTCTGCAAAAATTAACAAAAACCCCGATAGCGCTGGTGCTAATACCCACACTGCTGTGAAAGCCCGTGGGGACCTGGAAGAGGCTGGTGGGCCAGGGGGCCCACCCCCTCACACCTAAGGTGCGATGGGGGAAACCTTCACTCTAGGGATGCTGAATATCGCCAGACTCAAGGCTTTCCCGTCCCAGGCTAGGAAACTGAGTTTTTTACAAAACAATTTACCTGTGGATATCCTGGCCATCCAGGAATCACACTGTCCACGAGGTTCTGTGGAAGCTTGGAAAACAATGCTCCCACCATCCCTATCCTTTTGGTCAAAGCACTGTGGGGTGCTAATTTGGAAAAACAATTTTTTAAATTTACATCTTCAGAAACATTCCTAAATGGCCGAGTGCTTGTTGTCACCTTCTCATGGGCTGATGTTGCACACACAATCATCAACATTTACACCCCAAACGGTGCACAGGAGCGTCGGGAATTTTTCTCGTCAGTCAAATCCCTCCCACTACCCCCTGATTCTTTCCTAATTGGCGACATGAACTGTTGGCTAACCTCACCAACAGACCGGTGGCCGCCCTCACCCCATGCCCCACAGGGTCACGTAGAACTACGCATTCTAAAAGCCACCCTTGGGTTAATGGATGCACTGCCGCGACATGCCCCATTGCTCAAAAACATGACGCGTCCCCACGTCCACAACGGCCAATTAAGGTCCATGACCCACATCGACCTTATTCTAGCACCGGCAAAATTCCAACCCCACATCTCCCACTTCAAAACAACGAAAATGGAATTCTCTGACCACTGACTGGTCTCAATAACATACCACTTACCCGTCACAGTTGCAAAGGCCCCACATTGGTACAAAATCTGCCCCCCAGAGCTCGCGTCACCAGGATTTTCCACATGGGTGGAAGAGGCAACTTTGGCAAAATTGTTTGTTGCACCATTTTGTGCGGACCCCATTTCCACATGGGCAACTTTCAAAGAAGACACCATCCACCACTATCGCCATCTCTCATCCAGACGCTCATGAGCCACATTGGCGGTTATATCATGCACGCTGGCAGAATTGGCCCACTTGGAGTCCAACATACCAGCCTCAGGATATAGCCCTGCATGGGGCCAGAAGTGGGCGGAGGCAGCCGCCCACCTCAATGCACTTGAAAGGCAACACAAACATCAGGTTTGTGTCCAATACAGGGCCACACGCATCACTAAAGGCGACAAGTGCACCACATACTTCTTCAAAAAAATTTTTGCACCATTCCAGAGCGTGGCCTGCACACAGGTGCAAAGATCGGATAATTCTATTGTGGACACACTGGCTGAAGTGGTAATCAAAATGCAAAGATATTACTCTGAGTTATACTGAGCTGAACCAATTCAGCCGGCCAAAATAGCGGTATTTCTTGACAGAGCTCATATCTGCACCATTTTCCGATACCCAGAAATAATGAATTTAATTACTCCAAACGAATTATGGACTACCATTCATAGTGCGCCAAACCGAAAATGCCCAGGCCCAGATGGCATTCCATATGAGTTCTACAAAAAATATTTTAAATATATATCCCCATTGCTGCTAGCCTCACTTAACCAAAGCCTGTTGGAAACGCGCCTCCTACCAGGAGGACATGAGGCCTTTACGGTCACACTCTTCAAGAAAGGGGATAGGCTAGACTTAGCCAACTGGCGCCCCATTTCTCTAACAAACACAGACACAAAATTTTAACAAAAATCATGGCTAACCGTTTAGGGACTGTAGCATCTGCCACCATCTCTCCAGAACAATTCGGTTTCATCCCCATAAGGTTGATTTGGGATAACGTGCACTCTGTGGCTAATGTGTGTCAGTCCACAGCCTCTGGGGCACTTGTATTCTTGGACCAACAAAAGGCCTATGATAAAGTAAACTGGGATACCTTAGGGCCTGCCTCCAACAATTCCGCCTACCTCCCCGCTTCATTAACTGGGTGATGCTTCTCACGGAATCTGCAACAATGGCAGTGCGCAGCCCAGGTTTCCTAACGGAAGTAGTCCGTCCTCAAAGGGGCCTGCGACAAGGGACCCCCTGAGCCCACTCTTATACAACTTCAGCCTTGACCCACTACTGCGAAATGTGAATGCCCAACTCACTGGGGTCCATGTGCCAGGCCAAACCCCAGTCAAGATGATGGCATTTGCAGATGATTGCGTGGTGGGGGTGTCTAATAACAAAGATGCACGCGCGCTTGAAGCCCTCATCCAGGAATATTCCCAGGTAAGCAACGCGGCACTGAACGCCTCCAAAACCGAAATCATCCTCCTTGGTCGGTTTCAGAACTGCTGGGCCCCAGCAAGTAGTTCCCAACCCGGCCCATCTGCTCGCCCACGTCCACGCCTTACTAACTCAAAACACACCACTCCACTGGTACTCCCCTTTGTGCCACAACCTACCATAGGACCGGTACGCCATCTGGGCGTGTGGTTGGAGGCAGGTGGATACGCGTCAGCAGTAATGGAGTGCCATATACTGGACAACGTTACGAAGCGAATCGCCTCTCTCAGAGCCCACCCTACTACCCTCACTGGCAGGGTTGTTCTTGCCAACTCTATGCTCCTATCCAAAGCCTGGTTCGGAGCCCACGCCATCCCCTTGTCCCCAAGCTTCTTCAAATCCCTGTATGCTTTGCTACAAGGTTGGCTTTAATCAGGCCGCCCTCCACCAGTACGGCTAGAGGTCATGTTTGGCCCTCATCATCATTGTGGCATGGGCCTACTTGACTTCAAAGCCCATGCTGCCAAGATCCTGGGCACCTGGATTGCGGCCGTCACTGCTCCTACACTCCCATCCCAACACTGGTCCTGAGCAGCCCGCTCCAACTTCTCCTGAGCCTTGGGCCTCAACAATCCATCAAACCCCCACTCCCTGATGAAATACCTCGCATCACACAAATCAGCCTCAGATCCTCATGGGACCAAAACCCACTACAAACGAATCCTACTCTCCATGTGAAGTGCAGAGTGGAGAATTCGTATTAGTGGACATACAACCCGAAGAGGCCGCCCCTCTCCTCAGTTCACACAAGAGGTACAGGGGCTACCCATCCATGATGGCGTGATCCCCATTCGACTCCAAGTCCTATCCAGGGTGGACTACCTGGACATGATGGACATCCCTTATTCCACTAAGACCCAAAAGACTATCTGGAAATATGCACACCATCCTCTGTTGCAGCCTCAAGTCCGCTCCCATGTGTGGTGCTGCCTGAGGCGGGTGTATCGTACAGCTGAGCGCTCTAATGCTTTACACTCATCCTGCATCGTGTGTGGCCAGTATGGAACGCTGTTCCACCACCTGGAGAAGTGTCCTACCTCTAAAGTGATATGGCATGAAGTTCAACGTCTGCTTGGCCAGGATCAAACACATCCCTTCAGTCTGTCAAGAGATATGTTTGCTTTATCAATGGCCTCCCTCCTTCCACCCTCCATCTGTGCTCTGGTGGTTGCAATCGCCATGTGGACTATCTACGCGATTGTCTTGGATGCCATCGCAGGCTCCAACCCCACCCTCCCAGAAGCTTTCCACAGATTCTGGTCTCATTTGGTGGACCACTTTCAGGCGTGGATATTTGGATACCTCCCATCACGTCGCTGACAGCTGGTCTCCTCCTGGTTCCCAGTTTGGTTCATCAAATCAGACCCCTTCCTCCACATTTGCTCAATAGTGGCTACGTCCCCTACACACATTCCCTCCCCCTTCCCATAAGTGGCGTTCCCGCTGGCAACAAGAGATAGCATCGCTTCTCTGGGGTGCCTCCCCTGGTACTAAGTTTTGTCTCGGCTGAGTCATATTCGGAAGTGTCCGTCCCATGGTTGGCCTTCCCCGCAATAAATTTAAAATTTAAAATACAAGAGAATATTTAAGACTACAATGACGGATAATCGCGCTCCATGTTTGTTGCTGAGAGTAGATTCAGTAGTATCCTGGTAACGCTGTCCAAGTTTAGAGTCAAGAATAGATTGTGATTAAATATCCCATTCTGTTGTGGTATCATTACAGTTAGTATTCACAGTAGTCTACAATATGATATATGCTCATGTGCCAGCCAAGTGGTTCCAGTATCTGATACTGGAATCCCTAGAAATAATCCTCACATGGTACTATGTTACAACTCGTTGAAATATATTTAGAATAATGCCTCATTTCCTACAAATACATAATAAAAAACTATATGTATAGATACTCCTATCTTTTAATTCAGTAATTTACTAATGATGCAATTATCCTAATTTAAAACATGATGTGATTTTTCATTAACAGAAATTTCTTGGTGCTTAGCAACTAGCTATTAATAATGAATTTGAGCTCTAAGCCAAACAAAGCATCAATAATTGTTATAATATATATTAGCCTGTGTCAATGCAACATATAATAATATTGTAAAGCCCATATTGGGGTTTACACCTAATAGGGTGAAGACTAATAGTTGTCAAAAACTTATTTAGTAATTCATATACCCTAATTTGACTTTTTCTGAGACATAATCTATAAAAACTAAAATTTCTTCAAAATACACAATTACTAAGTATATATCAGATAGAACTTAGATACTAAAAGTATCAGAAGCTCTCATATGTAATTTGTAAAACTAAAAAAAATCTTCCAACTGACGGAGATTTGCTTCAGCTGGTAATTATGAGAGAGTTTAACATTTACTATGTTCTTAACTCATATGGAGAATGTGATAGTCAAAGCTCTTCCTTGTCATCGTATTGCCCTCATATAAAACTTGGTGAAAATTAGCATTATATCCGTCAGTAATGAGTAGAAGAGCTACAGAAAAAACTCTAATTTAGGGGCATGGACGTCAAAAAACTATCTATAGATTAGAAGCTAGATTGAAGAAAGATTTTAATAAAAGACAAATAAATGCGCAAAAAAGGTAAGAACAATCTGGACAAAAACATACCTGATAAGATAGATAAGAAGTCATTGTTGGTTGTTGCTAGAGATGGTTGTTTATTAGTTTTATATTGGAGAACAATTAATGGTAGAATTTAGTATAGAAAATTTGATCATAGTACATATAGTCATATGAGCTTGAAGGAACAATTTAGTTTGTTTTCATAACTGAGTTAGCTATATATCATACTATTTTTTGAAATGAACTAAGAAATTTATGTATACACTCTTTTTTTTGGTTACATAAGTAATTAACAATGATTAAAAGGTCATACTAAATGCATTCTTAAAACTTTTGTATATATAGTCAGGCTTTCTCGTTTTGTCAGTATCCTGAAAGTCAAAGTCAGGGCACTGGTATCTGGACAAAGACTTAAAGCGCCGGTGAAGGTCTTCATGTCTGAAGGAATATCCATATTATGGTCTCTTACAAACATTTAAAACCATATTTGTTTGTAGCCTTTGTCAAAAACTAATTTGTTATAATATTTTTATAAACTTTATTTATCAATCTTATAGGATTATTTAGCATAATTGCTCATTTAAGCGTTATATTCAAAAAAATTGTTAGGCGCAATTTCAGATTTAACTTAGGTGTTTTTGGGTAAAGTAAGAATAATGTAACTATCCTTAAACAAATTAAAATGGCCATTATAATTAGTTGGAAAGGTGACAAAGTATCAAATTAAACAAAGAGACACAGTCAAAGTTGTCAAATTATTTTTTAGCTGGTTTCATAGCTCACTGGTAAACTTAGCAACTTTAACAATATTATTATTACCCTACATAATACAAGATGGTAATAGTCTCATACCTTAGAAACTGACAATGTATAGCTTTGGGACCATCTAGTACTAAAAAAGATAATGTATAGCTTTTTAAACATGTAGTACAGAATTTTGGTCATTTTAAGAAACTTTGAGAAAGAGGGTTTATACATTTTATAGGAACTCTCTATGATAACCAAAGCAGGAAGTGGTACCAGACAGTTTTAGTATAGTACAGATCACTAATATAAAGATCACTGGTAGCTTATATAACATTCAATATTAATTTTGTTTACTACTAAAACATTTCTATTTACCTGGTATAAGTCTGGGGGAGCGTACCCTCCACTTAGTCCAGGTGCGTTCTTTTTCCCATCTTAAAAAGGTCCAAGAAGTCCAGCTGCCCCTCTCATCTCCCAAGGTGACTCGCCCATGTGGACGAGCAGTGGGTAGCAACTTACTCTTTGAGGACCCCGCCAACCATCCCAGTATTAAATTCAGCCAAATTAGTACTGTAAATCAAGGGAATTTGTGTTGAGTTATTAAAGAGTCTGCATCAACCATGAAGTAAAGGTTTGAATGAAGTTGATGGCAATAGGCCTTTATCATCAAGGTCTAAAATCCCCAACCCTTGACAACAAAGCCCAATTGGCGCATACTTTTGGTAGATAAAGCATCTAGTGTCAAATCATTGGTAAAACTCACTGATGGCATTAGCCATTGGGAAATATTACAGCCAGCTTGAAATCCTCCCAAAAGCGTCAAAATCTTTGCCAACATTATATTTCACTTGGCCAAATTAATGCCCAAGTGACTGGGTGTGGGTAGGTTGGGCGCCTGGAACCTGTTCCCAACCTCTTGGGACTGCCCCTATGTGGGATGGCCTTGGGAGGTTCCCGCTGCCAGTCAGGCGAGACAATATCACTTTAATTGTCAGAACCACAGAAATTCAACAATTTGAGCATCTGTGGACAAACTGACGGCAACTTGACCTGCCACTAATACCTTCAAAGTCATTTCCAAATAAATTGTTTCTCCACCTTGCTCAAAGTTCGCTGGGTTAGGTTGAATCTTGAGGGCGCCAATCTTGAACTTTCCTAAGATATTCCTAATTGATTGTCTATTTAAGCAGTCATAACACACTGAGGAAATCGACGGTCAATTCTCTTATTTTAAGATTTGATAAAAACCTTTCTCAAATACAAAAGTATATAATTAAGTTTAAATTTTTCTTTTAAAATCCCTATGTTATCAGCAAAGTGACCACATGGTCTGAATATCAATTGAGTGTCAGTCATATTATTTACTTTGATCCCCACCATAGTCACTTGAAACTTATGTCTCAAAGCCTTTATGCATTTTTTCCCAAGTCTCACAACTCCCTACGCCCAGACCACTGGCCTTGGGTTGCAACAGCTTGGCTTCTTGCTGGGTGTTTTTTAAATTTGTGGCCCATTGACGCTCCATTGTTACTTATCTTCCAGAATTTATATATGTCGTTTGAGCAGCAATGTCCCTGGCATTCTGGCTTTCCTTTTTGTGCTTTTGCATCTTGACTGGCAGGTCAATCTAAACTTTTTCCTACACTCCCCTTAATATGATTGACTGTCCATTGTTTATGGACATTTCCGCACTCCTTGTTACGATGGGCTGTGTAGTGGTTATCATCCTCCATATGAACGCTCAGTCAGTAGCCTGCCTTCTGTTGTTTGTCTGGTCGATTGTCAATTTTACAAGCAGCTCCCACATGGGTTTGGATGAATTCCTTCATGGTCAATTTGTTCCATTACCCTCTACTTTCCATTTGGTCCGCCCTTATAATGATAACTTCATGATTGGATTTGCTGACATGGCCTCAAACTCTGATCCTAACGTTGATTAGTACCTGTATGGTTCCAGGGCCTGACGCCACCCCCGCGCCTGAGTTGGTTTGCTCCAGATCACCTGTCTGCAAGCCATTGGAAGTCTAGCATGGAGAGGACGTGATAAAACTCTTTTTTCACCCTGGTTTTGCTCCTTTAAAGGAACTTGCTTTTCAACCTGATTTAGTTGCAATATCTTTAGTGTCAAAAGAAATGACCGCATCCACTAATAAACAGAACTCCGCCTACTTTTTAATACCAATGAAAATAGTACTTGGGCACACAAGGTGTCTTTGAGGCCTTGGTCGACACTGGATCAGCGGGTAACTTCATGAGTCTGAGTTGGCACAGCAGCTTGATTTAGACTTTGACTTTGAGCCTGTGGTGATGGTTGCCTTGTCGGCTCCCAGCCATCCTACAAATTATGGCGCCCAGTACTTTTCGCGGTTCATCAGTTTGGTTTTTGCAATTGCTTCTTGAAAATGCCTAATCTTGCATTCCCAATAATTTTGGGTGTAAGATGGTGGCGTTGGTAGTATGTGCAAATCCACTTGGAATCTAACACGTTGTCATTTTATAGAGGTCAGGTGGAGGGCGAGTCTCCCTTACTGGAACACTTTCTAAAGCTCAAAGCTGTGGATTGGTTACATCTCTCATCTCTCCCTTAGGTTCCCGCAAGATTTTCCCGCTGCGTTGATGAGATATCAGAGCATTTTTGTTTCCAAAAAGCTGACCGCCTTCCTCCACATATGGAATTTATTTGAGTTTTCAGATAATGGTGGAGGTGGTAAAGATAAACTTCCAACTTTACCTGCATACAGTGGAGGAAGAGACTGCCCTCAACGCATAGTTAGACGTCATGCTTAGAAAGGTTGGTTTTTTAAAAAGAAATCACCAGTTGCTTCTCCCATCGTTTTTGCTAAGAAGACGATTGTTCCCTTCGTCCCGGTGTGGATTGTGGTCACTTAGATAAAATCACAGTCTATGGTCCCTACCCTTTGCCATTGGAGCAGACAATTGGTCAAGCAATTGTGTAGTCACGGGTGTTCTCCAAACTTGATCTTGTTAATGCCTTTAATCAAATTCAGGTTATGAAAGGTCAGGAATGTCTTACCGCTATATGGACATGATGTGGCATATTCCAATTTCGAGTGATGCCTTTTGAGCTTAAGAATTCGCCTGTAACATTCCAAAGGATGATTAATAGTGTGCTTGGAATCTCCAGTTTACCTGCATGGTCGCATATATTGATGATATCCTAGTACATTCTCCCTCCCCCAAATAACATGAAAAGTACTTGGAGGCGGTAATGTTTGTCCAGAATAAGGCTGGTTTGTTTGTCAAACCGTCAAAATGAAAATTTCATTGGGAAGCAGTCACCTTTTTTGGCAATATCATTTTGAAAGATGGGTACGCCATCCCACCCAACAAACTGATGCCATCCAAAAGTGGCCAACTCAATTGACTAAGAAGCAATTGAGAAGCTTCTTGGGCACCATCTTATTTCTGAAAGTTCTCCCCACTCTCTCACAGTTAGCCGCCCCTCTCCATCCACTCACAGGCAAAAACGTTCCCTTTTGTTGGACGACTGAGTGCCACAGGCATTCACTTCAAATATGGAAGTATTTTTGTTGCCTCCCATCCTTAAGCATGTGGATCCTTCCAGGCCCTATATTATAGCATGTGATGCGTCTTCCTTCGTGGAAGTAGCTGTCTTTCTCCAAGAGCACAATGGGTTGGAGCACCTGGTCACTTATTGTTGGAAGTTGAGTTGACCTCATTATCTAACCTATTGACCAATTAATGAATTTGACAATTAGCCACAAACGTATAGTATTGTCAACAATCAACAACTGATGAGATTATCATTGGGGATCATCCCCAATGATATTTAGCATGAATCTGATGAGGGAACAACACCCAATAGTCAAATCATAGCAATAAACAATTTAATATCTCAGCTGTGGTCGCTGACTGATAAGATTATTGTCTTATATCATCCCAAAGATATTAAGTATGAATTTGATGAGGTAACAACACCCAATTTTGAATTATTGGGAATTGTTCAGAGTGGAACAAATGAGGATCTATTGTAAAAACCCAAGCATTTTAACGCCGGAGGTAGAGAGTATATCATCATCATCCAAAACAATTGGTCAAAAGTTTATAAATACCAATTTTTGGTCACCAAACAGCCAAGGATTACGCTGCCTAAGAAACTCAAGTCAACAATACCCAACGAGATTAGGTGCCTAACACTTGAGGGTCAAATCAGCATAGGAACACAATCAATTACCAGCGGACAGCTGAAAAGTTGTGTATCATATTTAACTATAAATCCCCCCAGAAATTTTCTAATAAAATTAGATTCAAACTTGATATTAACTAAGTTGTTATACATTGGTTGTTTAACATTACTCTTAATATAAGAGTGCAAGGATCAGATATCCTAAGGTTGATTTTATCAATTCTCCGCTTGATTCTGCGAGAAAAGAATAAATAAAGTGTTCCCTACCAGTACCAAAATATCTTCAAGAGGAAGAAGCACCTGTCTAGCGTTGGACAATACACTCAGCGTGGCTTTTGGGCATTCAACTTTAATGACAGTCTTCATACTAATATTGCCCCAATTAATCAATTTGATTTAAATCAACACAAATATCCAAGAATCTTTGCAGTAAATCAGGGCGCAGAAGCGAGCAACCTTCTAGCAGACCAGATTCTAAAAATTAGTGCTTACTACAGGGGGTAGTTGAGTCGTCAAAAGCCAATTTAAACCACAATGTCTTATAAGGATGAGCTTTGGAATCTCTGGGCGGAACTACAGGCTGTCAATCAGAATGTGCTTAGCTCAGCATCTTAAGCCGATGTTAGTACTTTGGAGGAATGTGTAATTAAGGGGGAAGAGATGTTTGAACAAGTTGGAGCTGTGAATAACGACCTGTGTGGAAAAGTTGCCTCTTTGAAGTGGAAATTGGGCGAACTAGTTAGAAAATTTTTATTCTAAAAACTGAACATGAAGCAGATCAAGAAAGCATCGGTGGTTTCATGAGGAGATGGAGAAAATGGCAAAGGCTATTGAGGAATTTGAAAATTATAAATCTGATTGTGCACAATTTGAGGAAAATGAGGCCAACAAAAAGGTACACAAAACTCTAATTGAGAAGACCTCTCTTCCCCAAATATGCCCAAATCATTTGCGGTGTGTTGGAAATGACTCCTAAAGCCACTCCTATGGCTACTTGAGTATCTGGGCAAGGATCTTCCCAGAGTGAAGCGACAAGGAAAGTTAAACATTCACAAAATTGCCCACCTTTCACAAGGTAATACCCCAGCGTTTTTTCACCTCTTTGAGATGTCCATGTTTGGATATGAGGACCATCAAGAAGTGGTGACTGTAATGAACTGTCTTAGCACTGCTGCCAGAATCTGGTGCTTCTTCACCTCAATATGGACAACTGGTCATATGCTGAAGCAAAAGCAGCGTTATGTTGGATTTTTTGAAGTCCTACTAGGGTGGCAAATTGAAAACAAGAATTATGGGTATACAATCACACAAGAATGAGCTGGATAGTTTGCCAATCAGTTTTACCAAGAATCCCAGATCATGGCAGGGGCAAAAGTGCTTAATGACTTTGATGCACACATAGCCATGCAGACGGCACTTCAGCCCTACCACAGATTGCATTGTATTATGGCAGCAGAACTAGTAGATGAAATAATGACCTCACAGATGGTGGACCATCTGAAGATGTTGGGAGCAACTTTTGATGCACCAATCAATTTTATGAAAAAATCCAACTGAGGACGATCAAACTATGGTGGAATTAGAAAGATGAATTCATTGAGCATTGAAAAAGTTGTTAATCTGAACAATCAAGTCATAATGGGGAAAACCCCAATGGATCAAGTGGAAGGATAAATCAACTAGCCAGTATTGGAAAAGTGGAATGACGGTACAATTTGTCACCCAAAAAGTGGGAGAAGAAATCATGACAATTTGTAATGTTCTGAATCCTCAAGCGAGGATGAAACTGTCCAAAATTTAGGAAAAGGCCTTATAGTCTAGATGCGGAACTATCTAGCACTGCAAGAAAACTGTTCTGCCAGATATCTTTTTAGAATAAAGCCATTGGCAGGACCAGCCTGGTTTGCAACTGGGTCCGCTGTGAGAAGTCCCAAGGCATTTGATGAAATCAAAAATGAAAGGCGTTAATCCAGAGAATAGTGGATGAAGTCAGTCAATATTAAATTAGTTAATTAATGAGAAAGGCAAGTAATGCCAAAATATAGGATCAATCAAAACGAATTTGACAAAGAAAACGTTGCAAATTAACA